>CABEEJ010003652.1:18046-51440 GCA_901482245.1 Timema douglasi | reverse complement strand
GTCATGAAACGTCGACATTTATCAAAATCTCGAGCTCAATTTTTTTTGACGATTACAATAATTTCTCTACCTGTAAGATAGCGAGAAAGTAAAAATAGTGACCAAAACATAAATTGTTGGCCCGACCTTACTTCGTGCTTGAGTGGTCAGGGAGACCAACTACAGGGCTAAGCGCCTCGGGATGTAGGAAGTATCACCAACGCGGCTTTACCCGATCTCCTCTAAAAAAAAATAATCTAGCACGTCTTACTACCCATTCAATTCAATTTATACGCGTATGTACTAGTACTATTCACTCTAATGTGTTAGGGATTAGGAAGGTTGAATTTAGAGGACGTGTACACTTATTTGCGTGGAGAGAGGGAGTGTAAAACCCTTTATGAATAATAATATTAATACCGCGTCTTACTACCCGTTCGGGTTATACGCCTTTAAGTACCAATTACGCTAATGGATTAGTAATTGGGAAGGTTGAATTGGTGGAAGTGAACCCGCATTTGCATGGAGGGAGAGTGGAAAACCATTTAGGAAAAACCTCCCTCAGTTCACCCGACCGAGATTCGAACCTCGATCTCCCCGTCCTCAGAAGTCGCATTTATGAATAACAACCCTCAGTACACCCGTCAGAGATTCGAACCCCCAACCTCCCCAGTTTCGTCTATTGCGAGAGTTACGCCTTAGACCATGCGTTTACCAAAGCGTGTGAGAGACTGTCGTTTCGACTCCCGATGAGGTCAGAGTGTTGCTTTGTATTTGCGTGGGTCCAAAGCAGAGGAGGACGCGAGTGATCCGAGGCCCACCATTGACTTGTGTCAATATTATAGGAAAGTTACCTTTGTTTTACCACAGGCGGTGTCTAATGAAATAATTGGCGTTTCTGTGCGTCTTATTATCCAGCCCTCACCAGTGATAACGCGGTATAAGGCATTAGACTCGCAATAGTTTAGATTGCCATTTACGGGGCGGTCAAGTTTCAAATCTCGGCCTGGGAGCTGGGTGAGTGTTTACCCCGTAAGATTCGTCCTCCGGGTGTATATACCCCACAGCCGATCTCAACGCGGATTCTGGTACATTTTATGTGTCTACCCTCCTCCTCTTTAACCCAAAAGTCGTTGAAATAAAATCTAAAGTTGAGGTTGAAAGGGAGCCTTTTTTTCAGTTTTTATAACAAAAAACCTTTTGTTAGCAAAAATAAATTAAACATTGCTTGGGGTTAGATATATGTTTACTTGAAACTTATCCACAGAGCGATCTCGAAAGTTCTTGAATATTTATCAAGGTCAGCGCGTAGGTTTTACTTCTTCTCTTCGTTTGAAAGGTTCCTGTGTAAGTTCCACTATGCCTGTGACAAATATTCAATTACTAAGTGTATGAAATAGAGATGGCATAATCGATTCCTCGAATACCTTAAATCTTAAGCAATTAGGGATAGCTTAAATTCGTAAAAATCTTTAAAAAAATTATCTCGAATATAATTATGAAGACTTTGACTTCAAATAACATTTGTTAAGCAATTGGTAAAAGAAATTATATAGACTTGTGTATTTGATAGAGTAACAAAATCACTAAAAAATAAAAAATAAAATATATATCAATATAGTTAATTTAAAAAAAAGTGTTTCTTGTGCTGTTTAGGCTGTAATAGACATGACAATAATAATAATATTTAGCACCACGTCTTACTACTCGTTCGGGTTACACGCTTTAAGTACTAATTACTCTAATGGATTAGGAATTGGGAAGGTTAAATTAGAGGAAGTGAACCCGCATTTGCGTGGAGGGAGAGTGGGAAACCATTTAGGAAAAGCCACCCCCAGTTCACCTGACCGAGATTCGAACCTCGATCTCCCTGTCCTCAGCAGTCGAGCTCAACACGACTAGCGCGTTAGCCAACTACGCCACCGAGGCGGATGACATGACAAACAAGATAGTATTTGTCAGTGGCTCCGCGACTTAAAGTTGGAATGTAGGGGACACAAGAAAAGGTCAGTGTTTTTGCAGTTTTTATAGCAAAACATTTTATTTTTTTTGCAAAATAAATCAAATATTGCTTCTATACAAGCAGAGAGCTTAATTTTCTTCACAGGGTGATAACAGCTGTTGAATATCTGTCAAGAGTGTTCCGGAATTTCATGACAAAACTTTTCCTCTTCATTTAAAATGTTTCTCATTTAATGCCGTTATGCTCATGACAGATATTCAAGAACTGTTGAAGTCACCATGTGAAGAAAATCAATCAAACACCATATTTGTATTGAAGCAATTTATATATTTTTTGACCAAAAACAAATGTTTTGATATAAAAGTTACAAAAACACCTTTTCTTGCCTATTTCTACATCCCCACCTTAAGCGAATGCTAGCAACTTTTTCTTTTGTGCATTATTATAATGTGTAAATAATTTACCGTCCATTAACTTTTACTTTCTCTTAACAAGAGAAAGTATTGTAATCGCGAAAATTTTCGTAACTTAAGGTTATGATGAATCTTTAAGTTTTATGTGGGTTCAAAAAAAAATAATTATTTTATAAATTGTTTGTCTGTCCCTGGCCACATATCTGAAACGGTTAGATGAATTTTGTTCAATATTGAGGGGGGGTTTTACTTGACAATTAACACTTGTATTTTGTGTAAATATTAGTTAAGGAGTAGTTTACTAATTAGTGATTTTCAAACAATCAAAATTTAAAAAAAAAACTGATTTCGTTTAAAATGAATACCTTAGGAATGTTTGATAAACCAAACTTTGTTCTTGTTTTTTAGGGGAAAATTTGTTTGCTTATGACTGATTCTTTTATTTTAATATTTTAATAAATGGTTGCAGCGATTTGATTCAAAATGAGTCGTGTTAAGTTTTATACGTTATAAATAGATTTATATTTGTGTTTTACTTAGAAAAATCATTTAGTAATAGTTGTTTAGTGATTAATATTTTAATTGATATTTTTTGAAAATAGCTCTAACAATTTTGCCCAAAATTAGTATTTGGAGACCATTTTACATGATAATACATCATGTTTGTTGATTTTATAAAATATTTTAATATAAGGGTACTTATGACAAATTTTAGAAAATTTGAAATATTTTGAAAGTGTCTATTTTAAGATTGAGTTCAAAATGGGTATTTGGGAGTAGTTTTCCATGATATAAAAAAAGAATAAATTTGTATTTTTACAAATATTAATTACAAAGGGTATTTTACAAATAATTTAGTTTTAATTTTATTCCCGTGCTTAAATTAAATATTTAAAAAATGTTTGTACGATTATGTCGTAACATTTATCTCACACTGAAGCCACTTTACTCAAGATATAACACATATTTTTTTAAATAATGAGTTATTAAAGAAATAATTTGTGATGACGTGCAAATATACTTTTACCTATCTTTTGCAATCCCTATGATCTTGAGATAAAAAAAAAACTGGTGTTACATCAATTAAAATAAAGTATATGTACCGTATATACAATGTCTTATTACACTTATGGGCTATTCAAATATTTATTCTAGTAGAGTAGGGATTTGGGAGGATGAATTTATCCCCATATGCTTGGAGGAATGTTGAGGAAACCATTGTCTGCTTGGTGAATTAGAAGCTATTTTGTGAAGCAGGTTGCATCTTAACTTGACTCACTCGAGCATAACATCTGTGGCCTCTTCTGACAGTTCTCACCCCCTCCATGAAGACCCTTCCCCTCTTTCGCAGATTAGCGTGGCTACAATAGCCCCATGGCTTCTTTGGTGCTGACTGACAGCTCACAGCTTTGAAAAGTTACCAGACCAAATTATGTATCCCTACACCGAACCAAATGATCTGCAAAAACATGTGTTTAGCAGCTGTCACTTCTGACAGTCAACATTCAGGTATATACCTAGATGTTGATTGTCAGCTGTCAGCTGTGAGCTATCACTCAGCACCAAAGAAGCCATGGGTCTACTGTACCTGTGTTAGGAGGGTAAAAATTCCACTCGCCACTCGGGAATACCGACAGTTCACCTTTTCAGTGATAGATACTCAAATACAATAGTTTCTCGCTCTGATGGCTAAGTTAACTAAGGCATTAGACCAGTGATTTACAACCTGGGAGTCGCAACCATATTCAGGGTCGTGGCATATTTCGGGTTGGGTCGCATTGTCTATTAAGGTTATAGCGTTATGCTTATTTAAAAAATTAATTATCATTATATTATAAAATTAATTATCATTATAGGAGGGTGCAAAATCCAAACACAGTAGAAATAAAAGCGGTTAAAAATGACAAAAAAACAACTGTTTGTCTACTAACTAGGTTCGATTTCGTTACCTAGCTCAAACAGTAGCTTGTTGACTTAGTCTGCTGCTGTAGTCTCGTGTTAGGGCGAGTGGTGTTGCTAACATAACTTTCAAAATACCCATTGGGCTAGTTGCTTCTCTTTTGAAACATCTCACTCGCATTCATTTAAATAATATATGAGTAGTTTATAATAATGAAATCAAACACATGGGCTCAACACCACGCTAGTTTGGTTCAACTGACGAGGTCAAGATTTATATTCTGATCTATATTGTGAACTTTACGCCTTATACTGTGTGAACACCAGTGCGGAACCCTTATATTTATCTTCCGATGTTAAAAATTAGGATATCTTTAAAAAAAATAACATTGGCAAACACACTATTTGGCACATGAATACATAGAAACAGATCCAATAACGTTTAGAAATGTCAGATAATTATCCACTAGTGGCGGTCCGGTCCGACTATAAGTAATTGATAAATAATTGTGGAAGATTCACATCACACACAATAATCTGCCAGAAGACTTACATAAATTAAGTGTCAATCACTTTCATTAAAAAAAAAAGAGCTGTCTTTGCATAATGACAAGATTATAAATGGTTTTATGTTGAATTACGTAAAATATATTAATATGCCTCATCAATTTCACGTCAGTCGTCAAATAGATATTTATGATGTTTTATTATTTTTAGTTACGTAACAATACATATTAATTTTCATTTTAACAATAAGTGGACAACCTCAGTTGTCTTGGAGATTAAGTGCTTGCCGTGACCTGGTGGTCTAGGGGTAAGGTGTCGGACTTCTATGCTGGCGGCCGGGGTTCAATCCTCGGTCCCGGCACGGATTTATCTGATTACCAAACCCTTCCTNTCCCGGCAAAGATTTATCTGATTACCAAACCCTTCCTTCACCTCTGACAAGACATCTTGTGAATGTGGGGAATGCCAGGTCTCCACCGTGGTTCGGATTCCACGTTAAACTGTAGGTCCTCCATTTCATCTCACAATCACCCTACAATTACACATTAGCGTAAGTGCGTATAACCCGAACGGGTAGTAAGACGCGGTGCTAATAATAATAATAATAATAATGATTAAAATTCGATATATATACTCTCTGTTTAGCACTGCAAATAAAATGACTTTTCCCATTTTCACATTAAATTGACGTTGAGGGTACTTTGCATAAAGAGAAATTTCCAATTTTAATCATATTTCCCACAACGATGTACGAAATAAATTATAATTTTAAAGTCGTAATGCACTACTAAAATTGAAAATATTTTTTAAAAAAAGTGCAAAATGGACAAAAATGTCAAAAATGGTAAAAATTAAATCTAGTCAAAATGGCAACAACAAAAAAAAGCCACAAAGGGACACAATATAGTAAAAATGATAACAAGGACAAAAATGATTAAAGGCCAAAAAGAGGAAAAAAGTTTAGCCGGTAAAATAATTTTGATTGGATTTAATTTCGACCCTTTTTACAACTTTTTACCCTCTTTAACCTAAAATAATATCATGTTTGGCTTTTTAATTACCTTTACACGATTTACCCGTTTTACTCACCCTATTTACGTGCTTTTAATACATTTTCTTTTGTTTTTTGCCCTTTTTTATAGCTTACCTCTTTAACCTAAAATATTACTCCCGACTTCAACGCTAGTACTATAATAAAATGTAGTTGGTGTTGACCGAAACTAAATATTTTAGCTTTAGAAGTAGCTAGTAGTATGTTCCTATCAGAATCATACTATAGCAGCTAAAATAGATCCAAAATGGCCGGATAGTGTCACAGATTAAAATATAATTTAATTGCCACGCTCTAACAACATGAATTGACTTTAGGATAATCGAAAGAGTTGCAAACGTAGCAAATTTATCGATAGATAATCACGACTTCTTTGTATGCCCCAGTGCATGCACTTGATATGAATGTCAAAATGATAGTATTCCTTTTTTTATTACTTTTGGAGGAACAATCATTGATAGCTGTGAGTATTAAGTAGAGGATGCATTTAGATATTCGCCAAAGATACACAAAAGTCAATTTTACATGAAGATAAAATTATGGGGATGATACATTTTAGGTTCCATGATTTTTCGGGGTTTTATAAACTAAAAAAAAAAAAATTGAATTTCCCAGTGTTTAAGTCAAAAGCTAAACATTAAAAAAAATCTAACTATATTTTGATATATTTCGACGTTTCACGAACCCGAAAAAGGGTTTTTACTTTCTCGTGTCAAGAGAAAGTATTGTTATTAGGAAAATTTTCTACCTCGAGATTATAATGAATCTTTACGTTTTATGTGTGTCCGAGCCCAAAAAAATAAAATGATTTTACGATTTTTGACGGATTTTGTTCAAACTTAAGATCTAGATGTTATAGTGCAATACCCCGGGAAGTTTTATTTTTATTTTACTCTAGCACTTAAATTAAGGTTAAGCCTAGTTTACAAATGATTGATTGTTTTGAATTATAAATTTTTCAAAAATGCCTCTAACGATTTTGTTTAAAATTGATATCTAGGTATTGATTGTTTTACCCGACAAAAAACGCTGTACATGTGAATATTGGGTAAAAATTCGTTAAGCGTTAGAGTGATTTTCAAAAATTCGAGATATTTCTATAATCGCTCTAACTAATTTGTTTATAATTTATTTATGGTGAATGTTTGATACGACAAACAAAATTACACACTTTTTTTGGGGGGGGGAGGGGGGAATTCTTTTAAATGTTTAACGGTAGTTTACTTCTGGACCACCCTTAAATTACGTAAAGTCTTTTTAAATGATTTTCGATTTTCTATTTATGTACTTTTTTTTTACGATTTGGTAAATTAAATTATTTTAATATTTTTGTTAGTTTTAGATACACGAATTGGTAGCAAAGTGAGTTATAAGTCTATAAAACAGTGAAAATTAATGATTAAATTGGGGTTAAAATTAATGAAAACCAAACCATTTAGAACTTAATGTAAAAAATTGTTTTTTAGATTTTGTCTCACCATAAACATTGATAAAACGTAAAAACCTTACGTAAGATGAATTCTGATCCATCCGACCCCTCGCCCCTTTAATGATTAAATGTTAGAAAATAGTGAACATTCCCTTCCCACCAAAAACCCTTAGGTAATTTAAGGACAACCCCTTATAAATGATTTTTTTCCCCCTTGAATATTTTAAGAAATGGCTCTAGATTTTTGGTTAAAATTAGTATTTGTGAGTTTTAACATCATAAATAGTTTTATTTATTTGTTTTTGTTCAAAAGAATAGTTTAATAATGGTTTACTATAAAATTATTTTTGAAAAATTGAATTTTTTTGAAATGAACTTAAATAATTTTGTTCAGAATTAGGCCTAGTGTTTGGAAACTATTTAATATGATAATGTTGGTTTATAATAATTGTTTTTTTTAAATAAATTAATTTAAGGGTAGTTTACTTATGACCAACCGCCTCTATAGTCTTGTGGTCTAAGTTCCTGGCTACAGATCCAGAGGTCCCAGGTTCGATCCCCGGCACTTCCAGATCTTCCTGTGAAGCAGTGGGTATGAAACGGGGTCAACTCAGCCCCGTGAGGACAAATGAGGAGCCAATTGGAAAAAAAAAGGAAGAAAAAAAGTAGCAGCTCCGGTCTAGAAAACTAAGATTAACGACCGGAGGGTTTGTTGTGCCACACATACGACACCTTCTATCCTCAAAAGTTGGCACTATCTTAACCAACAGACGGCAGCCGGTCGGTCAGTCGGTATGGCTCGTCATGACGGGCCTTCAGCAACGTCCTTAAAATTGGAGATCACCGTTTATACTTAACAGGTTGGTTTATTTTGTTTCCTTAAAAAAAGTTCTGGAAGGGGTAAGTTGGCTAGTCCACGACACCGAAAGAATAAAGTTAGGGTAACACAGCGCCTAGAGTATTAAAATTTGGTATTTCACAACATTGACAATATGAAGTCATGCCGTTTGTGTTTAGAATAAGATGATTTTACATTGATGTAGATATATAAATGAAGTCGTTACGCAACTCTCAGTCAGAAAGAAGGGGAGATTAGGATAATTTATGTTTGGATCAGCGTCTTTAATCTTTAGTTCACTTTTTATTTTACTCTCTACAAAAACCTACTATTTATAGCTAAGAGAAAAATGACCCAAATTCGCGAATATCCCAGTTGTTTTAAAAGTTTTTACTGTTTTCCAAGCGCATGGCACTTCTGGCGCAAATAAGCTGCAGGAGATTTTTTGGAGGGGATCTTAATCACTTTTACGATGGATCAAACACTTCTGGATCAAGGATTCTATTTTTTTAGTAATAATAATAATAATAATAATAATAATAATAATAATAATAGTAGTAACACAACTGTCCAAACTTTGGTATACCTTTTTTTCCATAATTTATTTAATTTATTTGAGGTATTTAACCTGCACTTTGGCAAAACTTTTCCAACCGGTGTATCCTTTAGGGACTAGCTGAATTTTGAACTAGTCAAGTGTAGCACCACTTATGTTTTATTTATTGAATATTTAAAAATATACGCCTGTTGAAAATTATTAAATTTAATGAATAGCTCAAATCATAATAATAATAATAATAATAATAATGCTTGAATTTTAAAGAAGGAACATTTATTTAACTGACAAAGTGAGTGACTTAGACAATATTAATTCCAAAAATTCAAAATAAGAATATCAAAAGTAACATCTTAATACAATAAATGGATATATATAGTTCTTATAATTATCCTTACCAACAGACCCGCCTCGGTGGCGTAGTTGGCTAACGCGCTATTCGAGTTGAGCTCGACTGCTGAGGACGGGGAGATCGAGGTTTGAATCTCGGTCGGGTGAACTGGGATGGTTTTTCCTCAATGGTTTTCCACTCCCCCTCCACGCAAATGTGGGTTCACTGCCTCTAATTCAACCTTCCTAATTCCTAATCCATTAGCGTAATTAGTACTTAGAGCGTATAGCCCGAACGGGTAGTAAGACGCGGTGCTAAATAATAAGTAATCCTTACCAACAAATCACTATGAATATTATTTAAGAATATATATATATATATATATATATTAAAATCAAATATTTATGTTCGGTTTATAGCTTGTGATAATTCGACATTCAATATGCACCAAGACGATTTATAACCGTTGACTTCACATAATTCATTGAGACTTGACATTGAATGACATGGCTGTCGAAATATTATTGACTTAAAAAAATGATTCCACGTTGGGAAATGTTTCATTTTGATTTATTCCACGTTTGGAAATATTTTACTTTTCATTTTATATATTCCACGTTAGGAAAGGTTTTATTTTTTATTTTATTTATCCCATGTTGGGAAGTGTGTTATTTTTTATTTTATTTTTTTCATGACGGTGTTCCATCCAAATCGTGTTTGCGTGGTGTGCCATAGATTTGCCACCCCTGGATTTTTTTTAAAATTAAAATATTTTGTTTAAACTCAGTACTACACAGAGCTCTGTTAAAGATTATTATTCATCCATAGTCTGTAATTTTTGTTAGGTTATTTAACGTACGTTTTCAGTAGTAAGACATCCTTTGTAGTTTAATTGTCAGAGTTCCTGGATTCAGATTCTGAGGTTCCAGGTTCGATCACCAGCGATTACAGAGTTTTATGTGAAGCAGTGAGTCTTCTGGAACGGGGTAAGCTGAGCCTCGCGAGATATTTGAATTAAAAAAAAAAANAAAAAAAAGAAGCAACTCCAGTCTAGAAAACTGAGATTAATGGTCAGAAGATTCGTTAAGCTGACTCCATGACACCCTCGCTCCTCAAACGTTGGCAACATCTTTACGAGCAGGTCACGTGTCACCCGTGTGACAATATATAATCATACCAGATCTTATGTGTTAATTTGTAAGCTACATTCAAAGAACTCAGGGTCGTTCTTTTCTTACGTTGCAGGTTTCCATTGAGATATTGAAGCCCATTCACATTATTAACAGCTCAGAAGTATTGATATTAGTAGAGAAAGTAGGTTCCCAGGTGCCAACAACCCTTCCAATCCTCGCTTATTCCTATGCGGCGGCGTTAGCGCGACTATAAAAATCAATAATCAAAATAATTTAACGTGGTTTATTACTAGTTTTTTTTTCATACACTTTAAAACAAATTAAAGGTCACTAACGCCTTTCATCAGACCTCACCGGTATTCTAAACATCATACACTTTCAAAGATAGTTGTAAAACACTTTATGATGATATCGTTTATATATTATGAGATATTTGACCCGCGATAACTGCGCCAATTAAAGTGAGACGGTATTTTTATTGAGATATTGCCCTGTGATTGAGCACTAATTATAATTATATCGGGTGACCTGGCGGTCTAGGGGTAAGGTGCCAGACTTCTATGCTGGCGGCCGGGGTTCAATCCTCGGTCCCGGCACAGATTTATCTGATTACCAAACCCTTCCTTCACCTCTGACAAGACATCTTGTGAATGTGGGGAATGCCAGGCCTCCACCGTGGTTCGGATTCCACGTTAAACTGTAGGTCCTCCATTTCATCTCACAATCACCCTACCATTACACATTAGCGTAAGTGCGTATAACCCGAACGGGTAGTAAGACGCGGTGCTAATAATAATAATAATAATAATAATATAATTATATCGGGGTTTTATTGAGATGACAACGCGTATATTCCATTCACGGTAGGAATTACTCTTTAAAAGGTCTTTTTTCCTACCAATATCCTACTATATAGTAGATTTATGGTAGGGAAAAAGGCCTTTCAGAAGTCAATTCCTACCGTGAATGGAATTTACATACCTTACTGCACACTTGTACACGGTGATGTGGTCTGATTCCACCTACTTATAACTATGAAATGAGCAAGACTTTTGATATTGTACACGATTTATATGATTACACCTTCGGTACTGAAGATATGATATAAATTGACAAGTTTATGTTATATTACGGATTGTTTTTGTATGATTTTACACGTTGCGCGTTCTGAGTACTGTGTGCTGTGTATAATCGTGTTACTACTGCTACTTCATACGCACAACCTGCTTATATATGACCTATCCCTTGGCCTCTTGGACCCCTTGTCACCAGTGTTAAAACTAATAGAACTCCTTGTAGCCTGATGTTGTGATAGCTAGCTTCGTATTGGGTAGAGGGGAGCCAGCGTGTCACAAGATTTTGCTAAATTAAACGTAGTTGATCTTTTAAAGAAAAAAAGTTTTATGGTGCAATCTATTGAAATTACTTCTGAAAAGCGCGTGACTCTCCGTGGATGAAGTATCTAAAGGATATTTTACATACAGTTCTTTAAAGAAAAATGCACTTCATCCATGACCTTTTTAATATATGAGAGGGGTCCAAAACAGTTTAATTATAACTTTGAGACATTAACGATCTTGTTCACATCACGAGGTTGATTAACGATGATAATAATAGTAAAGTTTTTAGCAAGCATATTTACCTTATGAATTAAGGATAAGAAAGATTGAATTTAGAGTAAGTGTACCCGCGTTTGCGTGCAGAGAGAGAGAGAGAAAGTAGAAAACCATTTAAGAAAAAAATCTCAGGACCATCTACCGGGATACAAACCCCTATTTCCCCGTCACCAGAAGTCCATTCCCTTGAAAGTCCGATGCCTTTTAGATTATCTTAATGTGGGGGTGTAAGAAACGTGGGGAAAGACCAGGGTGTTTACAGTTCTTATAGAAAAACATTTTATTGGCCAAAATAAATAAAATATTGCTTCAGTAGAAACAAAGAGTTTCATTTTCTTCTCACGGTGATATCAACAGTTGAATATCTATCATTAGAATAATGGCATTAGATGAGAAACCTTTTAAATAAAGAGAAAAAGCTGTCATTTAATTCCAGGACATCCTTGATAGCTATTAATAAAACTGATGAGGTCATCCACTGAAGAAAATTAAAACCTAGGTTTCTACTGGAGAATTATTTGATTTATTTTTACTTTAAATACTGCAAAAACACTACCCTTAACCCATGTTTCCTACATACCCACCTTAAATCTACACTAATATTATAAAGAGGAAAGATTTGATTTTTTGTTTGTAATGGATAAACTCAAAAACTACTGAACCGATTTTAAAAATTCTTTCACCAATATAAAGCTACATTATCAGCGAGTAACATAGGCTATATTTTATTTTAAAAATTAAATTTATTCCTCATAAAAATGTCGATAGTTTTACACAAGGTATAAAAAATTGCCTAAAAATATGCTTTTCCCGCGTGCGCTGCAAAAACTATTGGTATTACATAAAAATACCATACATATTGAACGTTCTCACTAATGTGAACAAAAAATTCCGCGAGACAATATATGTAATTATTATAGTTATGTTACAATAAACGTTTTTTGTTGAAATTAGTCAACTAAAACACGGATGCGAACAAAAAGTGATTATATACGTATCATGATATGAATCCTTATCCAAATCAATTATTTAATCAAAACCTTGATATCTCCCCGTCATCGGCAGTCCAGTCTACTGCAAGAGCGTTGTGTTAGACCGGTAGACCACTGAAGCGGATGTGATGGGTAGCTAGTATAAAATATAACCGCCCTTGACATTACAAAAAATTATGTCACCTTTCTACACTTAAAGATAGAGGTTACATTAAAACACATGATGGTAGTAATAATAATAATAATAATAATAATCTAATATTCCTTTCAGAATAAACAAGCGAGAACGCAGCAACAGACATAAAGTCCTTTGGCCTAAAAATTACTTTATTAGAAAGTCAGTTAGACTCTGTGTTCTAACCAACATAACTGAATGACACCTGTGGCTGAAATTTCCGAACTGTAGTCTGCACACCATTGAGAGAGAAAGAAAGAAACTTACGGGTATTTCTTTCTCTCTCTTTTTCATACATATATCTACGATACAATTATTTGGATATACTTCACTATTTTATGCAAATGTATAATATATACCCTGATTTTAGTAGTAAGAACATTTATTGGGGGTTACCTTAGTTACTAAAGTTACTAAAACCATTTAATACATTCATACATCAAGTCATGTTATCTGCAACCGTCACTTTTTTAGATACTATCAGTAACTATAAAATAACACAAATAATATAGTAAGATGTTATCAATGTTGGCCGCAAAAAAATATGTTTGAATTATATTAGTTGTTCTTCCAAACAAAATCAGGGTATGTATCAGTGTATTATACCACTATAAAGGCACACGGCTGACTCACTCACTGACATTAATGTTTACCCACTTCCAATTGAGCTAGAAACTTGAAATTTTAAAGCTTCTAGCTTCTAGCCTGTAACCGACGGGAAAATTGCAACAACAAAAAAATTAAAAATTTTAACACCCGAAAAACTTCAAAATGGCGGAGCAACTTTAAAGTCGGTGCGGACATTCACAGATCATCACTGTACAACTAGTAGGCTACATATCACAGATCATACTCGAGAATAAAGATGTTTGGCTCGAGTTGTTACGTTGAGTTACGGGAATCGTGATCACACATACGTTAAGTTAGCTTTAAGTTAACTTTAAGTGAACGTTACGTTAAGTTGACCTTAAGTTGATCGAGATCCTGACATTAGTTCAGTGGGCAGGCAAACTACCGACTGAGCTAAGGTGTCAGACTCACAGGTAGCAATACGAAAAGTAAAAAAAAATAAATCATAAAATGAGTAAAATGAAGCAGTACATGGATCAAGCTTCCATCAGAACTTGGTAGGAGGAGTAAGGTACAGTAGCCCCACGGCTTCTTTGCTGTTGACTGACAGCTAACAGCGTTGAAAAGTTACCAGACCAAATTGTGTATCCCTACACCGAACCATATGATCTGAAAAACATGTGTTTAGCAGCTGTCACTTCTGACAGTCAACATTTAGGTATATACCTACATGTTTACTGACAGAAGTGAGCTGTCAGTCAGCACCAAAGAAGCCACGGGACTACTGTAGATTGTCCAAACCACGTTGCAATAATATAGCTTAATTATGAGCCTAAAATTATTATTATTATTATTATTTAGCACCGCGTCTTACTACCCGTTCGGGTTATACGCTTTAAGTACTAATTACGCTAATGGGTTAGGATTTGGGAAGGTTGAATTAGAGGAAGTGAACCCGCATTTGCGTGGAGGGAGAGTGGAAAACCATTTAGGAAAAAAAACCTCAGTTCACCCGACCGAGATTCGAACCTCGATCTCCCCGTCCTCAGCAGTCGAGCTAAACACGACTCGCGCGTTAGCCAACTACGCCAACGAGGCGGGTATGAGCCTAAAACAATTGATCAAATCCTTATTATGCTCCAAAATCTATTTATATTCGTAAATTGTGATAACAGTAACAAAGGGGAGATTTTTCCCCCTACTAAACCTATAATTCTATCGCTAAGACTTTGGTTTAATGCATTTACATACATTTACATATGAAAATAAATTTAATTTTACTTTTTTCTGATAAATCATTTTGAAATTGTGAAATTCTAACGTTTGGGATTCTTTGATGTACAATTTATTTTAAATCACAATGATTATAATTTGATAATGTATACTTCAAAAGATTATAAACTCATAAGCAACAACTAAAAGAACAAATTTAAAACTCTATAAATACTTCATACTAAAAACAAAGAACACTATCTAGCTACAGCAGTTAAATTAGCCCCTCATTCTCCCCTCTCCTACTTCACCCGTGTATACTCTTAAATAGTGGTAAATATGCTTGCCAAATACATGATGACACATGTGCCTAGAATGCATAAATATAATCAAATATGTATCTAACTAGTACATAATTATTTAAATTATTATTATTATTATTATTATTATTATTATTATTATTATTATTAGCACTGCGTCTTACTACCCGTTCGGTTTATACGCACTTACGCTAATGTGTAATGGTAGGGTGATTGTGAGATGAAATATCTACAGTTTAACGTGGAATCCGAACCACGGTGGAGAGCTGGCATTCCTCACATTCACAAGATGTCTTGTCAGAGGTGAAGGAAGGGTTTGGTAATCAGATAAATCTGTGCCGGGACCGAGGATTGAACCCCGGCCGCCAGCACAGAAGTCTGACACCTTACCCCTAGACCACCAGGTCACCGATTAATTTTTTAAAGCTTGTTGTTCATACGATTATTTTATTAATATTATTTGATTTATTTTATTTATTTGAGCTATACTAGCTTAGAAAATAAAATCATTGTGATATTGATTCCTAAAATATTTGTTCAATAGCTGGCACACTGTTTTACTTGCGATAAGTACTCAGCAGGCCCTGGGTTGTAAACACCCTAGTTCATTGGCCAATGTTTGTTAGCGAGGGGAAAGGGGGAGTGTTGCAACCCCATAGACATTGGTCAAGGTCAAGTAGAACTTCTGTTTTCAAGCAGCAGGTCCTGAGCTTCATAAGCTGTGTTGATAGAAGAACAATTACTTAAAACATAATATTCATAGAATATTAGTTTAAAAAAATAATAATACATAAGTACATTATACATGTATATTAATTTACGATTCAAACATTACTATTTACACAGTTTGCACAGACAGTATAGAATTAAGAAATTAGTCCGTATAATTATGGCTAGGCGGCGCACGACTAGCACCAGAGAATACGCCACTGGTGTACGCAAACAAATGAATACTGTAGTTAAAATACTGTAAAACCCCATTAGACCGAACTCCTGTAGTCTGACATTCCAGATAATCCGAACATACCTTTCGTAAAACGTGGGGGAAATTTTTAAGTCAAATGAAATATATTGGTTAAAAAAAGTTCAACGTTAAAAGATAAATTGTAAGAAACAGTGATGTCTGATAATAAATTCTTAATATTTACATGTTGTAGATGACACAAATGTGTTTTCCTGTAAATAAAAATAATTACAGTTACATATTACGTGTTATATACGTCAGTTAAATAAATGAAGATTTTATTAAACTTATTCATCTGTAAATTCGTGAAAATAATGTATCCTTGTATTCTCCCGCTTAATCCGAACAAGCTTAGATTCTAATTAGTTCGGATTAACAAGGTTCTAATTAATTGATTACATAGTTTCTCAAAGTTTAATTATGAAACGTAAAAAATAGTTGTTAACGTTGTAAAAAGATAGCATTTGAAAAAAAAGAAGTCTATAAGACGAGATATTTTTTTATAGGTGTAATAAGTTTACCGATCTCAAAGTTATTCTATTTGCGTCTGCGGCATATTACAAAGACGTTCCTCCAGTTAAACATTTCCCTTCCGAAAATCGAATTTCGTTTCGAACGATCGTTACAAAGTTCAATGTGTCGCTGGTAAAAAAAAAAACTAATACTCAGCACACACACACGTACGCACGTGGTAAAAACCATACGTTTGCTATATTTTACGATTGGTTGTCAGTGACGTTATGTGGAATTATAGTCCTCTACATAAGTAGACGGAGATAGCGGTGGGCTTCATTTCTCTCACAAAATAACCTTCATTGATGGGCACGTAGACTAGACGTCAGACTCGTCTAGTCTGATCTAGGCTGTGTAATGTAGAGGTCACTCAATGGTGTCTACTCAACTTGACCAATGAAATCCCCGACTTTTCCCCTGATTGCCCCTGATCATTTCCTAAAATTCCCCATTAAAAAGTATGTAACCTCCTTCTAACTCTCCCCCCCCTCCCCCGTTCCTTCTCCCCTCATTTTTTTTCTATTAATCCTTTTTATGAATAATAATAAGTTTTAAAATTTGAATATTTAAAAAAAAAATTGTATTAAAATAATTTACTAGGAATTAAAAATATTTTACACAGCTACAAACAAAAAAAATGATATAATTTACTGAACTAATGATTATTGTATTTCATATTTTGAGTAAAATATCATTTTCCTGGATTTTTATTGTGATTTACCAAATTCCCGGCTTATTCCCGTTTTTTCCAGATCACTTCAAATTCCCGGCTAATTCCCGTTTTCCCTCATTTTCCCGGATGGTAGACACCCTTGGGTCAGGGTTCAAAATACCAACCAAGTGTATTGAAGATGTTTCTAAACAGTTTCCCGCTCTTCTTCCAATTAAATACGAGTACACTTCCTTTAAAGTCTACCCCCCGTTTGGGTTATACGCACTTACGCTAATGTGTAATGGTAGGGTGATTGTGAGATGAAATGGAGGACCTACAGTTTAACGTGGGATCCGAACCACGGTGAAGGACTAACATTCCCCACATTTACAATTTGTGATTAATACACGTCTTGTCAGAGGTGAAGGAAGGGTTTGGCAATCAGATAAATCTGTGCCGGAACCGAGGATTGAATCCCGGACCCCCAGCACAAAAGTCTGACACTATAAGGATATAATTTGAACGGGTAGTGAGAGAAGCGGTGCTAAAAAAAAAAGCGTTCTGAAGCGGATATAAGACGGGGCGACGAATCGCCGGTGGCCTCTTTACTCCCGAGAAGCTCTTACGTAAAAAAAGAAATGAAGATTTAGAAAGTGGTTATTTTACCCGCACGACCTGTTTGGTACACGGTCTCACACCAAACTTGACAACGACCGTGGTTGAGTGGCCAGACAGCTCGACAACAACAGCTCTTACCAGTTTGTTGTTTTTTTCTTTATTTTTTCTACAGCTCTTTAGGTCAATGGCAGGATAATAGAGGCCGTTAGAATAGTCGAGAATACATTCATAAAGGCCAGGAGCCAAGTGGGAGCTGTCCGGCTTTAGGAGAACAAACAGGGGAGTAGGAACACAAGGCGCTACTCTCGTAGCAGTCTAGACTGTCGAGGACGGGGAGATCGAGGTTCGAATCTCAATAGGGTGTACTCCCTTAGGCCATCAGCGTAATTAATACATAAGCTTATAACCTAAACAGGTAGTAAGACGCAGTAATAAAATAACAAAACAAAAACAATAGAATTTGTGTCGGGATCCCTTATTAAATTACATCATTCGATTCACGAAGATCCATTCAACGCTCCAATACCATTTCCCCTTTCGTTTCCCGGGTATTAAGCTAAAATATGGACTTTTTTTTTACTTTTCAGAGTGCAAAGTTTCAACTCTTAAACAAGCCTATGGAGCCATATAAAACATTTTTTGTGTTCATGCCAGGAAGCACCAAACTCGTGTAGTAGTAGGGTTTAACGGGTACGGTCGAACTGGTCCGACGGTCAAGACATTCCAAAAGGAATTTTCGAGCCCATACCGAAGGAAGGGTCTTGTCGAACTGATCCGATGTCAAGCTCGCAGGTAACGGCTGGGGGGTGTTGTCGAACTGGTCCGATGGTCGAAGGACCACCCAATTAGTAAGGTCAAACTGGCCAGTTCGACCGTACCCCGGCTGGGAATCCCTCACCCCCTACTCGCCCAGGTGGCCAGTGGTCACTCAGTTGTCAGTTGTTTGAAGAGTGGTGTGCAGTGATGTTTTCAATGTCAAGTGAGAGAGGGTGTAAATTAGTGATGCATGAAGGTTTTAAATATTCCAAGGCGGACAAGACACAAGTACAAAAACTTAACCTAACCTAACCTAACCTGCTAAGTACAGCACTCCCTCCCCTCCCACCCCTTTGTAATAACCATCGGACCAGTTCGACCGTGACCCTTGCAATCCCTCGCACTGGCCATCGGACCAGTTCGACCTTACTAATTGTGTGGTCCTTCAACCATCGGACCAATTCGACAACACCCGCTTTAACGTTATATAACCTGAGGGCAACATCTAATTGGACATATCTCAACTACCTAGGCGTCCCCCTTAAAAAAAATTGAAGCTCTTATGTAAAACAAGATACAAATTGTGGCCCATTGCAATTAATGAAAAGAAGTAGGCCTTGGGATGCCATACGTTGTAGATATCACACATTGTGGCTACCACATGAATGATTCCTGTTTATTTTAACATACTTATATAAAAAAAGAGGTCAATGAAGTCTAGTTGTCCTACGCATAATATACCTAGCGTGTCTCACTTGTTTTTATAGCGACGGGAACCTACATTGGAGTCCACGTGGACTAAACGTAAAGTTCGTTCTGCTCTTATTTGCTGATGAAGGGAGGCTGGGGTTAAAATCGCGGCCGTACGGATGGAGGATTTTCCTTAGTGGGTTTCCCATTCTCTCCCCACAATAATGTGGGTACACTCACTCCATATTTTACCTCCCTAATCACTACCCTCATTGGAGAAAGTATACGCTTGTATAGTTAATTGTAGGGGGACCGGGTCATATTGCAACACCAATTAAAAGGGTATGTTGCGACACATTTGTTTTAAATCGACAAATACACATCGGTCAGCCATCTTTAAGAACTATGTTCCTCCTTGGCAGGTTTTATTTTATCCTTGGTTGAGTGTCTATTCTTTTGCAAATTGCACCGTGTCTTACTACCCGTTCGGTTTATACGCCTATGTCCTAATTACACTGATTGTTTTAGGGATTAGGAAGGTTATATATGGAGGAATGGTACCCGCATTCACTCGGAAGGAGAGAGGGGAAAAAATTAGAAAAAAAAAGCAACCTTAGTACATCCGACCAAGATTCGAATCTCAATCTCACCGTCATCGGCAGTTTAATCTAACACGAGAGTAGCGCGTTAGACCATGTGGCCACTGAATCGAGTTTAAAATTAGTAGCTTTTTTTAATTTAAATTTTTATTCTTGCGAAACTTTTTTTTTTCTATCGCGGTTTTTTCTGGTATTTCAGGGAAAAAACAATTAAAATGTATAGGTTTATTTTTAATTATAACGTGTATTAATGCAATTTTGATTTGTTGGTGACTTAGGCACCGGAAGAGAGTGGATTTTAAGAAAATATAACCTATGCTAAAAAAAATTCTGTAAACTACGATTAAAAACTACAAATGTGTCCTGACTTTCTTCATTGATCCTACTTTTGTAGAGCGATAATCTGTCGTAATGGCACACTCTATTTCACAACGTGCACCCATCGCAGCTATCCCCGGTCTCCCCTAAATGACTAGCGACACTTGGGATATGTATCGGAATACGTATAGATTACGTATATAGCCACATCAATTATCAAACTGATGATTTTTTCTAAAAAAATGTGTCATCTGGATACGGGAATCGAATCCAGGACCCTTGGCTTACTATACTTTATCAATGAACTATCCAGGGTTCGTCCCGTGCTCAGGTCAATCTTCACTCCTAGCTTTTATTTCTTTTAAATACGAAAGTGTATGTCCTTGTCTTATTTTATAGGTATAAATTGACAAATGAAGACTTTAATAGAAATGTGTTGTTGACCCAAAGGTATGCAACCGTTATTAAAATTACAATTATTTTTTTTACCGAAAGTCTAAAAGGTCCCCCTCGCCCCCTTACCCTACTTTAGACGTATCTCCGCTGGGGCTATGGAGCCCATGGGAGGGGAGCGGGGGTAACCCTTAAAACCTTATTAGAAAAAAAACCTCCCCTCCCCTTTTCAATCCAGCTTTTCTCCCTAGACGCATCTCCGAAACCACTGGGACTATGAATTAAAATTGTTCTTAGTTTTTTTAGAGGAGTCATTTTTAATATTATTTAGCACCACGTCTTACTACCCGTTCGGGTTATACGCTTTAAGTACTAATTACACTAATGGAATAAGAATTGGGAAGGTTGAATTAGAGGAGTTGAGCCCGCATTTGCGTGGAGGGAGAGTGGAAAACCATTTAGGAAAAACCACCCCCAGTTCACCTGACCGAGATTCGAACCTCGATCTCCCCGTCCTCAGAAGTCGAGCTCAACACGACAAGCGCGTTAGCCAACTACGCCACCGAGGCGGGTTTTGTAGTCATGATCTTTATAAACGAGAAGGCGGCGAACAGAATATTTTGCCTAAGTGTTGCGCAATTTGCGCGAAAGTTTGCTAGTTGATTGAAAATACCATTGCATGAATGACTATGCCACTTTTGCTGCTAAAATACGGTTACAGTTAAAGCAGGCATTGTCAACTCTTCTTTATTTTATAGTAGTTTTTTTTCCCCTCCGTTCATTTGAGGTATTTAACGTGCACTTTCTAAATCGACGGATCATATCAGCACACGACTTATAAACTAATTTAAATCTAGAACAGACACAACATCCAGCACCCAGACGTTAACTCATCACTGTGAAAGGTGAACCGTTCATTTCACCAATGATAAGTTTTCCGGTCATGACAAGAATCAAACCCGGGACTCTTATCTCAATAGACAGATACGTTACCGACTGAGCTAATATGTCGCGCAGTTGGAAGCCCCTGCTTGGTTTAGGGCGTGGGTCTCAAATTAAAACTAACCAAAGGGTCATCAAATTCACAAAATCCCAGCCACAGACTGAACAAACATTTTTGTTTAAATGTAGAGTGTCTCACTACTCGTACGGACTGTTCACATTTTAATCACGCTAGCGAGTATGAGGCAAGGAAGTTATAGTGTGGAGGAAATGTAGCCGCATTTAAGTGAAGGGAATATGAGAAACCACGTAAGAAACACCACGTTCTGACATCCGGCAGGAATTTGAATTCTGATATCCCCAACACCGGAAAACTACACCTACACACCGATGTAGGTCTATACTGGTTATTTGATACTATGAAGTTACTTAAAATCATTGATATAAACCTATATTTAGAATTATGAAAATTTATATTTGCCCAGATGTATATGTGGTTTAGAGAAATATTCAAAACCGTAGTTTTAAATGGAATTTTAAAAAAATCCCACCGTAGTTTTAGATGGAATTTAAAAAAATACCATATTAAAGTATTTAAAGTGATTTTTTTGTTGTTATTATTCAAAACTATGTATACTTATCCGTTTACTTGTACTTCTGTATTTAATTTAAGGTCCTTGCTGACCCTTTATTGGCGTTCGGGAGGTTTTCTTAAATTATTTTCCCACCCGTCACCCAATGTTATACCATAATCAGCCCGTCAGGGCGCTAAAGGATATCGTTTGTGTTTATTGTATGTACTGTTTGCTGTTGGCGTTCGAGAGCCCTTCGGGGCTAGTGTTTGCCTTCCTTCAAAAATGTTTCCTTACTTGTTATGATATAATTATTGAAGTTCACCAAATAAAAACTCTTACAAACAAACAAGCAACATACGAAGTTAAACTTTTACTATTTGTGTGTTTATATGATTGCAGGCTAGAGTAATATAAATAGGATTATAAATAAGCGGGCCTACTAACTATTAAATATGTCTCACTCGCAGCCAGTGAGTTTACGAGAGCAATAGACCGGAATTCCGATGACGAGGAGATCGGTGTTCGAATTCCTTTCTGGTGTACCGAAGCTGTTTTATCACCCACCCTCCCCCAATAATTTTTCACTCTCCCTCTAAGCAAATGCGGGCAAATTTGCCCTAAATTCAACCTTACTCATCCTTAGCACATTGGCGTATTTACAGTAGCCACATGGCTTCTTTGGTGCTGACTGACAGCTCACAGCTGACTTCTGACGGTCAACATATAGGTATATACCTAAATTTGACCGTCTGAAGTGACAGCTGCTAAACACATGTTTTTGCAGATCATATAGTTCGGCGTAGGGATACATAATTTGGTCTGGTAACTTTTCAAAGCTTTTAGCTGTCAGCACCAAAGAAGCCATGAGGCTACTGTAGTAAATATTTGTACAACAACAAAAAATGATAGTAAGACGTAGTGACACTTAATTACGTAAATAGCAATCATAAACAGTTTTATTACTATTCAATTTTTCCATCGATACGAGAGTTTTGTTTTCATTAATTGAAGGGGAATTTCACTTCCCTCCCTCCCCCCCCTGAACTTCATTTAATATTTTTTCATTTGTTTGTTTGTTTGTTTGGACCCCACTCGGGACATTATCTCTCGTGACCTGGTTGTCGTGGACTTTGCCCAAGTGCGGAACTAGCACGCTAACGCATTGCTCGAAATCTACGACCAAGATTCGAACAAGTGTCCTTCCTTTAAAATTGACTCCTGACACGATTTATAAGGGATGTTTGTAAGGACACGATGGATACACATTATGACGTTAACTCGGGTTATACGTACTGTAAATGAACGAATTAGACGAATGTTAGGAGTGAATAAGTTTGAATTTAGAGGGAATGTAGCCGCAATTGCGTAGAAAGAGAGAGCACGAGAAACGGTTTAAGGTTTAAAAAAAAAACCTGACCAGGATACGAACAACGATCTCCCCGTCATCAGCAATCCAGTTCAACACGAGAGTGACGCGTTAAGTAATACAATCACCGATGCAGTTGTTAGCTTTATTATAATGTGTACAGTATTACAGCTTATTTGGTGCTGACTGACAGCTGACGGTTTTGAAAAGTTACCAGACCAAATTATATATCCCTACGCCGAACCATATGATCTGCAAAAACATGTTTTTAGCATCTGTCACTTCTGACGGTCATAAATGTAGGTATATACCTAAATGTTGACTGTCAAAAGTCAGCTGTGAGCTGTCAGTCAGCACCAAAGAAGCCACGGGGCTACTGTACATACGCTAGGCTAGGAGCGGATGGAGGACATTATATAGGAAGGTTTAAATATCACGCACATCAAGATAATACACTTACGTAAGATCATTTCCTGGAAAAACACGCACCAACTGGTGTTTGTAGCATATAATTATTATTAAACAGTGTGAAAATAATAATAATTATAATTTGTTTAGTTACACTTTTGTTCTGAGATCTTGACATAATCAGCACGAAAAAAAAAGGCCACTTCTGTGACAGTAATGGTTTCGCAATAGACTGAACTGTCGATAACGGGGAGACCGGGTTTCGAATCCTGGTCGGATGTACCGAGGGGGGTTTATCCAAAATGGTTTACCCCTCTCTCTCAACAAAAATGCTGATACACTTCCTTTATATTCAACCTTAATCATCCTCAGCACAGTAAAGTGATTTGAATTTATGCACATACAACCCAAACTAAAAAAAAGATATGATTTATGTTAGGTGAGTGTGGAAACAAGGTTTTCCTGGTGATTTGATCAATTAAAAGAAGTAAAAATACTTTAATGAGAAGTCGGTGACCTGGCGGTCTAGGGGGTAAGGTGTCAGACTTCTGTGCTGGCGGCCGGGGTTCAACCCTCGGTCCCGGCACAGATTTATCTGATTACCAAACCCTTCCTTCACCTCTGACAAGACATCTTGTGAATGTGGGGAGTGCCCGGCCTCCACCGTGGTTCGGATTCCACGTTAAACTGTAGGTCCTCCATTTCATCTCACAATCACCCTATCATTACACATTAGCTTAAGTGCGTATAACCCGAACGGGTAGTAAGACACGGTGATAATAATAATAATAATAATAATAATAATTTAATGAGAAGAATTTCAGTTTGTTTGCATTTAAATTAACTAAGGTGCTGACGTTGTTAACCATATGAAATCGGAAATACTCAAGATGTTGTGAGTTGCCGATATGTCACCTTGTCTTCCTTATTTATTTGTTACTTAGATATAAGCCAATGAGAGCACTTTCAGAATATATTTTTTTTGCCATCATCCCTCTTGAGGAGTAGACCAAAGTAAGGACGTGTTCCCCCCCTGCCCCCGTCTTTTCTTTTAGCACCACGTCTTACTACACGTTCAGGTTATAGTTATAGGAAGTTTACCCGCATTTGCGTGTAGAGAGAGTGGAAAACATTTTTTTTTCTTTCAGTAAACCCGACCAAGATTCGAACCTCGATCTCCCCGTCATCGGCAGCCTAGTATATTGCGAGAGTAGCGCGTTAGACCACGTGACCATCGAGGCGGGTTTGTTCCCCATTTAATTACTTACCGCCTCCACTTCCCCCCTCTGCCTAGTCGCACCCCTAAAATTAGGTGTGTAGTATCGAAACAAATGTATCGATACTTTACTCATTTATAATATCGAAAGAAAAATTATCGATGCTTTACTCATTTTTAATATTAGAAGAAACAGTATCCGTACTTTAATAATCGGAAGAGAAAATATTGATACTGTACTTGTATCGATAACAGTATGTATCACTATCGAAATATTAGGCAAGGAATTTTATCACAGTATAATGTTCCTAGTGTTTTACATAGACGAAAACATTGATGCGTTTTTTTCTCCTATTTGTTGTACTAATCTAGTGACAATAAATAAAACGTTGTAATTATAATATAGTGTATACTATAACGTATACTAATAAATATAATAATTAAATAATCTCAATTTTGCCATTTAGGGTCTAGTTATGTCTCTAGTTCAAGCCTGGGTTAATCTATTATTATTATTATTATTATTATCATCATCATCGCTTCTTACTACCTATTCGGTATAGACACACATATAATAATTACTCCAATGGATGGATGTAGAAGAAAACATTTTATAGGTAATCTACTCGCAATCGCGTGAAAGGACAGTGGGAGACGATCCAGGCGAAACCCACCCTCAGTAGAACCGACCGGGATTCGAAACGCACTCTCCATATCATCGGCAGGCCAGTCTAACACGAGAGTGACGCCTTATACCATTCGGCCATTGAAGCGGGTCTGGGCATATCCTTTAGCCGAAGGACCGCATTGAGAATTTAAATATAAGAATGGGTTGCAAAATAAAATGCAATTTTTTTTAGGAAGATGTAATTTATTATTTATTAGACCCTTCNTATGAGAAATAAATTAAATTTTTCAAAATAAAATATAGCCTATGTTACTCGCTGATAATGTAACTTTATATTGGTGAAAGAATTTTTTAAATCGGTCCAGTAGTTTTTTAATTTATCCATTACAAACAAAAAAACAAAACATTCCTCTTTATAATATTAGTATAGAGTATAGAAGAAAGGTATATACTATATAGAGAACATAAAAGACATAATCTCATTAGATTAATATAAAGTTTTCAAATATTTCATTACGCCAACTTTGTCTTAAGGATGTGAAGCTTGTGTTTGTCGGGAGAAACATAAGATCAAGGTGAATGCGGTCGGAATGTATGTGGAAAAACTCTTATGTACAGAGTCAGTAATTAATGGGGTGCTGAAGGAGTGCGATTTGAAAGGGACTCCAATAGGTCAATGTGAAAGAAGCGTCTTACGTTGGTTTGGGCATGTTGAGAGGATGAGTGGGGATCGAGTGACGAAGCAAATATTTGAATGTAGTGTGTGTGTGTGGATCAAAAGGAAGGTGTAGGTCATGTAAGGTATGACTAAAGACGGTCCCACACTATTCGCGAAAGCGGACGAATGTTTCGACCGAATATTAGCCCGAATGTTCGCCTACATTCGTCACTCTTATTCTGCCATAAAAAACCTACACGAATATTCGCCTTATGTGGACCTTACACATTTCTAGCGAATATCTACCTCGAATATTCGATCAAATCATTCCCTCGGGTGTTAGTCGGCTGCCAATGCACAATGGACCGCGCTAGTGATGGCATAACTTCTGTTGCTGCTGCAGTTATTATACTATAGTGTATTGTTATTGATGGAGTAAGCACATAAAAAACAGAAGAACGTATGTGGTGGATAGTATATCTCAACAAGAGTGGAACAAGGTAAGGACCAAAGCATAGCTATTTGGTGTTAGCGAAACAATTACCAGATACCCGCCTTGATGGCGTAGTTGGCTAACGCGCTTGTCGTGTTGAGCTCGACTGCTTAGGACGGGGAGATCGAGGTTCGAATCTCGGTCGGGTGAACTGGGGGTGGTTTTTCCTAAATGGTTTTCCACTCTCCCTCCACGCAAATGCGCGTTCACTTCCTCTAATTCAACCTTCCCAATTCCTATTCCATTAGAGTAATTAGTACTTAAAGCGTATAACCCGAACGGGTAGTAAGACGCGGTGCTAATAATAATTATTATTATTAAATACCACTAGTATTTAATGTTACATTACATGGTACACCACAACGTGATATATTGTACAAATAAATAGCTAAGCACTAAGTGAATGAACTTGACAATTCTACACTAGCCACAAGATGATAGAACTAGTACAGTGCTCAGTGTGTACTCAACTAGACGACACGAACTACTGAAGTGTAGTGTGGGAGCGTTTAGAACGTTCGCCGAGGATTCCAGTGGTGAACAATTCGCTTCCTTTGATTCGTGTCAAGAGACCGCTCCCTTGGCGAAACACCTAGAATGTCGAATATTCCACTGAACATTCCCCGTTCGCCGTTCGCGTAGATCACACGCTATTCGGACAGTCACCCGATACACGAACATTCGTCAGCGTTTGAGAATAGTGTGAGAGCGGTTTCAATATTCTGGACGAATGTGTGAAAAAGAGAAACATTAAGAGTCTTAGGGCCAGTTTCATAGTCAAATTTAGTACGTCTCAAGTGCGGCGCTACACTAAATACAAGACGACACCTACCTAAACTCGAATGGAATGGGCCGTTCTCGCATAGGAAACTGGCCCATTCCATTCTGGTTTAGGTAAGTGTCGGCATGTACTTAGTGTAGCACCACACTTGAGGCATACTAAATTTGACTATGAAACTGGCCCTTAAAAATAAAAGAGCCTGTATAAATCGGAGTATGGATGTTATTATTATTATTATTAGCACCGCGTCTTACTACCCGTTCGGGTTATACGCACTTACGCTAATGTGTAATGGTAGGGTGATTGTGAGATGAAATGGAGGATCTACAGTTTAACGTGGAATCCGAACCACGGTGGAGGCCTGGCATTCCTCACATTCACAAGATGTCTTGTCAGAGGTGAAGGAAGGGTTTGGTAATCAGATAAATCTGTGCCGGGACCGATGATTGAACCCCGGCCGCCAGCACAGAAGTCTGACACCTTACCCCTAGACCGCCAGGTCACCTTATGGATGTTATTGAAGTGAAGGGAGTATGCAAGGATAGGGAAGTGTGGAGAAAGTTAGTGAGGATGGATTAAGTAAGGAGTTGTTCTTAGAGATATATGAACAGTTTATTGCCTACACCGTAAGGGAACGGCGTGATTATGTATGTGTGTATTTATATATGTGTAGGTACGTATGGAGTTTCATATCTTCCATCATTTCTTAAATTTCAGGTGTAAATTTACTAGTTGATATTCTTAAAACTGTGTATAAAGATTCATCGGTGCGTTGAATAGAAATTGTATATACTTTCATATGAATTATATTTTTGAATTCTGGTATATTTCGCAATAATAATTATTCTTTGCCGCAGCTAGAACTAAGAACTGAGTAAAAGCTTAACCAAAGTTCGGAGTGGGATGTCTTGTACGGTGCAGAGAAACGAACATTAGGGAACGATTATGAAAGAGCGATGGAAGCGTTGGAAATGTAGATTTGGCGGAGAATGTAAGAGTAAAGTTGGAAGGAAAGAATTATAAACGAGTCAAGTGCCAAGAAGAATTGAAGACAAGAGAAAATTTGTAGACAAAATCGAGGAAAGAAAGATGAATCGGCTAGGACATTGGATGAGAAAGGAATGCCTGCTGAATAGTCTACAGTAATTTAAGGTATTAACAAGGGGAAGAGAGGAAGAGGAAAAAACTGATGGATTCAATCAAGGTTAGAGAAAGTTACGGAAAAAAAAATCAAGCGACTGGTCTCTAAATGAGAGGAGTATCAATATCATAACTGGACCTGGACAAGAAGCAGAACTACACCTGTTGATGATTATGAAATGATGTGGCTAGATTTGTCATAGCTTGTGGGACGTATAAAAACACATGCCAGGCCGTAATTTGCCCAGGGCTGCTATAGCTTATTTTATAAAATAAATTTTAGTCAGGCTCATAAATACAGCGATTATTAAACTATTAATATTAAAAGGAAAATATCGATATTGGAAGTGTATTGATACTTTTTCCACATACCTGCAGTCCAATTTTAATAAGAAGGGCATTATCTTACAACTAGAAACCGTACCAGATCTACTTTCACGTATTTATATGTTTAGTTTGATAACACTCAGCTTTAAATTTTGATAGGTATTATAAATATATATGAAAGAGTAAAAATTGAACATAAAAACATGTTATCAATTTTGTCTGTAAAAATAAATCAGTGTTTTTTTCTAAAACGCCCTTCCTATGAAAATCGGATTGTATATTGACTTCTGGCACCTGCAGATGAGATTAAACTAGGGTCGCTGGACGCCCCTAAGGGTGTATCCGACGCGACGCTCTAAAGGTAGATAGGGCAGTGAGGGAGGAAGCACTTACCCTTCCTGAAGCCGAGGGACACCGTGTAACCCAGGTCCTCGAAGCGGATGTCGACAGGTTTGGTCATTGGTAGTCTGGTGAAACTGATGGGCTCCCCTCCTTGGGTAGCGCGCCCCCTAAAGGGGACCAACTCCGGGGATTTGGGGAGTACTTGTTCCGGGTCACGACTCACTCCCGAAGTCGTCAAAATCTTAATCAACTCCATCTTTAGCCCTTGAAGTAAGGTTTAATTTCACGCAACACCTGAAAAACAGAAAAAAAAAGTTGATTGGTTTTCTTTCAGGGTTTATATTCACACACAGTGGCGTTGCAAGGGCATTTGATAACCGGGGCGGGTCTCGATTTTGGCACCTCTACCGGCGTGGAAAACAAATTCTTATTTAATTTAATTTAATTCTTATTTTTATTGAATAAAAAAGGCCCCAAAACCAGAAATGTAGGAAACTTCAACCTTACAAAAGGCAATTAAAAGTTGAAAGCCCCTAATATAACTTATAATAATAATGAATTATAAATAATATATTAATAATTATTATAAGTTGAAAAAATATGTATAGTAGTTAAAAAATTGTATAATTATTTATATATAATTTTAATAATAGTGTTATAAGCTGAAAAAGTATTTATAATAGTTAAAGAATTAATAATATAATTATATATGTATTTAACTATTATATATAATTTTTCCAATTTATTTTAATTATATCACCCCCCTTTTTTTACAAGATGACACCTTGATAACATCCCTTGACCGATGGTACCCACTGCGGACCCCGTACCTTGCTACGCCACTGTAATCGCACACAATTAGCTCACATATAATATATAAGTCCATACGGATTTTATTAATCAGAGTTGTAAATTGTAGGACTTGAGAAAGCCGAAAGGATGGTGGGAAATGTCCCATTTTACAGTTATCAAACTCAGGGGCCGGTAATGAAATAAAAGTGTTCCTCTACCTCGAACTTAATTCTCCTGAAAGCTTCCTTAAGTTCTCCCCTTGTAGGCGGTTTGACGTCACGACCTCACTTAATTTACTTGCACCCAAGTCGTGTACCGTGTTTGTATTTTCTAAGAGTTACTTTCTACCAGAATCCAACTACACACGGCAATCTCTAGTGTGTATATACATATACGTATACGTATAATATGTCAATCTTCTTCTCAAGTCAACAACCCGAAAGTTGGTTTGATGTGATTTATATCCATCCGCAGATGAGCAAAGACTGAGCCCTGCACCTGGTTAGCGCTGCCTACACCATCTGGTAGAAATCACGTATACTAGGGGAGTTCAGGAAGTATGATGGTTCCCCGTTGCCTTCCACACTGAATTTCTATGAGCGAGTGCGAAAGGTCCTACCAATTTTATCGGTAAAGGTATTTTCTCATACCTTCAAGGGTTATTTTACATTCCATTGGACCGACGGCCTTACTTCCCCTCCGAAGGAAGTTGTGCTACGGATGTTTATCGTTCAATAAAAATCCATCGACCTCGGCTGGGTTTGAACACACGAACATCTGGTCCTGAAGCGAGCACTTAACTTCCAGATCACCGATTTCAACAACGTGTAGGTACATATATAAATACATACATATATGTTTTACATACATGTACGTATACGGTTATAGATAGGTATACATATCACCAAACCCTCCGTAAGTCAGAATTTTAAATTTATCATTTGTCATCAAATAAAAACACTGAAATACAATAAGTATGAAATTAAGACAATAAAAAAGAAGTTAGTTTTATTTTATACACCCCTCTCCCTACAAAAAAACACGATTATCGGGAAAGTCGATGGTCGCGCGGGATAAAGAGTCAGTCTCATCTTGTCCAATTTGACGGTGATGAGGTCAGAGGTCCGAATTTCGGTCGGATGTGTTGAGTTATATTACCTTCTTTAAGTTTACCTCATCAGTGTGGATATGTATAGTCCGGACGGGTAGTAAGGCGCAAAGTACAGGTTGAAACTACGAAACCGAAGTCCCCAATACTTTCTCTAATAACATCATTCACAAGGCCGTCTTGCCTTTCTCGGTGCCAAGGGCATTGTTAAACTATAATTAGTGGTTTTGAGTGTGTGTGTGTGAAAGAGAGAACTCGTTTTAATGTCTTTATATAATTTTTTATCACCGCGTGTTTTAATAAATGTTCAGGATATTACACACTCATGTTAATTACTCTAATAGGGTGGGGCTGAGGAAGGAAGAGCTTTAGAATAATAATAATAATATTAGCACCGCGTCTTACTACCCGTTCGGGTTATACGCTTTTTAAGTACTAATTACGCTAATAAATTAGGAATTGGGAAGGTTGAATTAGAGGAAGTGAACCCGCATTTGCGTGGAGGGAGAGTGGAAAACCATTTAGGATAAACCCCCCCAGTTCACCCGACCGAGATTCGAACCTCGATCTCCCCGTCCTCAGCAGTCGAGCTCAACACGACTAGCGCGTTAGCCAACTACGCCACCGAGGCGGGTATGTACAAATACATTCTATAATTTGTAGAATATAATCTTAATCTATTTCTGCTAAACTACTTCTTCCTGTAAAGTGATAACATATCTATATGACAAGTATAAGACAAACACGTTTAGACTTACTTAACTAACACACATGTTCAAGGGAAGAGACGATAAGAAAATATATATATATTTTTTTAAATTATGACGAATTAATGTACGAGGGGTTTCCAAAACGTTTTTGGTTACTGTAAGGAATGCCACAAACAACACCGCGGATTAATTCTCAGCTATCGTTGAACTTATATCGTGGCCAGTGGACACAGAACAAAACGGACGCTACCAGTCAAAAAGATCGCAACTATATTAGACAATGGTGGTGGTCACACTGTGTCGTGGACGCTACGTACGCTGCGCTTGCTACGTTGGACGCGTTTAGCCAGCGATCCAAGAAAACGGATTGTTGGGGGATGTACAGTAGCCCCATAGCTTCTTTGGTGCTGACTGACAGCTCACAGCTTTAAAAAAGTTACTAGACCAAATTATGTATCCCTACGCCGAACCAAATGATCTTTCAAAAACATGTGTTTAGCAGCTGTCACTCGCTGTCAGTCAGCACCAAAGAAGCCATGGGGCTACTGTAGCCAACTACGCGCATGCGCCAGACAGGCAATCTCGTGCGTTTGTAGTCCAGTTCCATTGACACCTAGGGTCTAAACCGTTTTCGTTTTGAAGTTTTCAACTCTACTTGAACTCTACTCTAATTGTATTTCAACTCTTGTACTTTTTTACTACAATATGTCGGAAGCTTTGAATTTAGCTTCATCGTTACGAAGATTGTGCATCAAATGATAAAATTCACCATATTCAGATTTTTTTTTTCTATTCAATTCGCAAACTCACTTCCTTTTCTCTTTGACAACTGTAGATCTAAAATATAACCATCAGAAGAATCACTGTCCCACGGTACACTATCAACATCCGACATCTTTGATGAAGATTGAGGGAGGAAAACGACCACAACGTAGCTTTCCACGGGGCCGCCCAGTGTAGCCTATGTAACGTCAGTGGCATTCGTAGCATCCGTAGCGAGCGTAGCATTCGTAGCGCAGCGGTTTGTGTGGCCAAAGCATCTTAAACCACTCTCTTATTATGTCCGCCTAATTATTCAATTATTACATCCTCAATCCGGTGACTACGCGGGAAAAGGAGCCAGTCTCATATTTCCTGGTTTGGTGATGGAGATCTAGGCTGGGTTTATTGATTTCATCTCCCTGAATAGTTTCCCACCCTCCCTCTACGAAAATGTGGGCATACTTCCTCTATATTCTACCTTAAGCCTCCCTACACCATTAGTGTAAATATGAGATAAGCCCGGATGAATAATAAGACAAAAATATAGTTATTAGAGGCATTTGCTAACGTTGTGATGCTTTTATTTTCTCAAGGGCTTAAGTAATTGGCTCCTTAGGCTGGGTTTATATTCATCACTAGACCCTTCCCCCCCCCCCCCC
>CABEEJ010003652.1:7400-17940 GCA_901482245.1 Timema douglasi | reverse complement strand
TATTATTTTCAACACACATATTAGGGTGACCTGGCGGTCTAGGGGTAAGGTGTCAGACTTCTGTGCTGGCGGCCGGGGTTCAATCCTCGGTCCCGGCACAAATTTATCTGATTACCAAACCCTTCCTTCACCTCTGACAAGACATCTTGTGAATGTGAGGAATGCCAGGCCTCCACCGTGGTTCGGTTTCCACGTTAAACTGTAGGTCTTCCATTTCATCTCACAATCACCCTACCACCACCAGAGTGGACTGACAATATCAACCTATCACAAGAGAGTAGTTTGAATCCTGGCTTTCTGGTTGGCTGGGCAATACAACCGCCTTGTGCTAAGGAAAAGGTGTATTTCTTTTAGAACGAAAACTCTGTGTGTTAGATCAGCTCTGTCCGTTTTTGTTTCATCGTACAACGCACCCGGTAAGCACGTTTCAAATTTTTAAAAATGTATTGCCTTCCAAACTGCTTGAAGGGCTTAAATATTTTAAAATGCAAATGAATGATTAAAAATAATATTATAAAATGAAGAGAATTCCCAAATTTAAATATAAAATGCAAATAATATATTAAAACTGCAGTCTCATCCTTCCTTTTCGAAATAACATAGGGTTTTACAAGTTGGGACATTACAGTTTGCTTAAGAGCTACACCTGGACACGAGAATTGAACCCAGGAAGTTTAAATTAGTGCAACAATGAATACTCTTTCCAGGCTTTGAGTCAGTGACCTTTTGTAATTTTTTATCATAATATTCTAATCGTGTTTGTAAACGGTAAACAATCCTTACCTAACACATTTATTTAAAATATATTATGTACAGTATATGTTTATTTGTTGTATTTCAACCTCTGGAATATTCATGTTTAATGATATACGTAAAACATGTTTAGATTAATCGTCATTACTGTTCAAAATGACTCATCGCTTTTTAAATTCAGAAAACTGGCTATGTCCTATTCGCTATTAGCTATGCGTTATCAGGGGTGCCACTCTTTTTTTGTTTACTACTAATTTACCTGTGTTTTCGAGAAGGCATTCCCATTTTTACAGTCAGTTTGGATTAAATAAAATAGCAATAAAAGTTAATTTTCCATCAAACCGACTAATGCGAAGTCATATAGCTTATGTTTTAAACGTGATTTAAGATTGATGGCGGTAATACATCTCCTGTCGTCTCACATAAGACATGTTTGAAACAGCGTGCTTAATTCGCTCAGAAGGTTTTTTCATCCAGAAAAATGTGTCAGATTAACAAATACTACATACATTATTTTGTTTATATTTTGGAAAATTTCCTGTGTTTTTTTCCGGTTTTCCTGGTGCCCTGGTTATATGCCTGAATATAAATCCATTCAACTCGTTCTTTACTCGCTTTCGGACTGACAGATAAACAGAATAACCTGTTGGAACTATCCCCAAAGTAACGTGCTAGCTGTCAAACAAGGTTGAAGAGAAGATTATGAATCGACTATAATAATCGTTCAAGTAAGTGGCCTTGTAATTAAAATAGTTCGTGTCCAACAAAATGTTCATACATCATAATGAGTGGGTGATAAGACAATATATGTTTTGCTTGTTACTGCTATCAACGGTTTGGAGCAGAAACAAGTTGGAATGATATGAACGTGTGTCAAGGTGAGCAATAAATAGAAGCGACAAAATAAGATAATCCCTCCCACACTCTTTTCCACTCCCACCCGCATAGCCCCGGACGGGTAGTAAGACACGGAGCACGAAACAAATTCCCGCGCTAGTGGGCACGTGGACCAAGGCATCGTTATAACCTGGTTTACCGGTGACATCAGTTTGGAGATGTAATCTCGGTCCGAAATGGTTTTTCCACGCTTCCTTCACGCAAATGCGTGAACATTATTTCTAAATTCTAAAATTGGCGTCAAAAATTCGGATATTCCGGACGAGTACGGTCTAAAAGAATTATAACAGTATAGTTAACGTATAGTTGGGAATTTTCGTTTACAGTGAAAGCTTACAGCCTCGTCTTTGCGCACTTTACTATGGTCCTATCATATAAGCTCCACCATAGTGGAAACAAACAAGGAAAGCTTGTTAAAGTATGATTTTGGTAGGAAAAACAGTAGAAGTTAGTTACTAACGTTACTAAAACAATTTTAATATATTCATACATACATTCATGTTATCTGCAGGTGTCACTTTTGATTTGATATGATCAATACCTATGGATTAAGACAAACGATATATTAAAATGTCATCAATGTTGGCCGCAAAGAAATATGTTTGAATTGTCTCTAGTGTTCTTCCAACCAAATTCAGGTTATACCTGTAAGCGATGTGTACATGTTCATATCGCTGAGATTAGATGACCAGCACGTAGCCTTCTTAGAAGCATGAGAAGCACGCGCTTTCATATAATTTTCAGCTACGTAGAGAGAACATTATCGCATTCCTCGTAGACACAACGAACATTTTATTTCTCCTACCGTGTCTTCTTACTATCCGTTGGGGCTGTACACTTGCATCTTATACGCCCAATTGCATATTAACTATGCTAATGTTGTAGGAATGAGTGAGTTTTTTAAAAAATAGGAAACGTACCCGTATTTATATGAATAAAGAGTGGGAAACAATCAAGGTTTAAAATAAACACCCTCGGTACACCCAGCCCCGTCTTTGGCAATCCGGTATATTTCGAGAGCGACGCCTTAGACCACGCGACCATCAACCGGGTTTACAAAGAATTTCTACAAGAGCGTACAAAAGGTACTTTACATTCCCTGAACGCGCTGACCAAATCTCAGGTTCATCCAACCATGTTTAACGGTGATGTGGAGGTCAAGAGTTCAAATCCTGGTGAGGTGTACTGATGGTGTTTTGTTTTTCTAAACGGTTTCCCACTCTCCATATAGAGTAAATATGCGGCTATCCCGAGCAGGTAGTGAGAAGCGGTGCGTAAAAAGGGTACGTTAGTACCAGAAATACTCGCTTCGGTGGCCGCATGGTCTAGCGCGCTACTCTCGCAGTAGACTAGAATACCGATGGAAGGGGAAAGGATCAAGGTTCGAATCTCGGTCGAGTGCACTGAAGGTGGTTTTCCCATAATGGTTTTCCACTTTCCCTCCATGCAAATGCGAGTAAACTTTCTATAAATATAGCCTTCCTCATTCCTAAACTCATTATCGTAGTTAAGTACATAATAAGCGTATGACCAGAACAAGTTGTAAGACGCAATGCTAAAATAATAATAAAAAAAATCTTCAAACGAGTTCCAATAAAACATTAACAGCGGTTCATTTTCTCTTCTCACACCCACGTAACTACGTCACGATTGTACGGGTTTACCAGTTGGATGAAGGCCCAATGCGATTTTCCACCACGTCTTACCACCCACACTGACTATCCAGTATTTGATTACGCTAGTGAAGTAATCATACGGAGGGTAGAACTTTGGAGAAAATTTACCCGCATTTGCGTGTAAAGAGAGTGAAGCGCCATTTAGTAAAAACCACCCTCAGTACACCCGAGGGTGACCTGGCGGTCTAGGGGGTAAGGTGTCTGACTTCTGTGCTTGGGGTCCAGGGTTCAATCCTCGGTCCCGGCACAGATTTATCTGATTACCAAACCCTTCCTTCACCTCTGATAAGACATCTTGGGAATGTGGGGANAACCCTTCCTTCACCTCTGACAAGACATCTTGTGAATGTGAGGAATACCAGGCCTCCACCGTGGTTCGGATTCCACGTTAAACTGTAGGTCCTCCATTTCATCTCACAATCACCCTACCATTACACATTAGCGTAAGTGCGTATAACCCGAACGGGTAGTAAGACGTGGTGCTAATAATAATAATAATAATAGTACACCCGAATGTGATTTGAGGATCAACCTCCCCGTCACCGGAAAAACAGATTAGACGAGTCTGACGTGTAGTTCACACGTCTAACGATGCAGGTACAAGATAAGTTAATTTCCTTTACAAATACGTTCCTTTTTTACCCATCAATTGTGCTTCAGTGATATGAAATTTAACTCATAAATTAACCCGCCTCGGTGGCGTAGTTGGCTAACGCGCCAGCCGTGTTGAGCTCAGCCGTTGAGGACGGGGAGATCGAGGTTCGAATCTCGGTCGGGTGAACTGGGAGTGGTTTTTCCTGAATGGTTTTCCACCCTCCCTCCACGCAAATGCGGGTTTACTTCCTCTAATTCACAATTCCTAATCCATTTGCGTAATTAGTATTTAAAGCGTATAACCCGAACGGGTAGTAAGACGCGGCGCTAAATAATAATAATAACTGATAAATTGTATGTGTGTATAGTACTAAACCCGAAGGTAGGAGGGATTCACAACAGTTCAACCGTCAGTTGTAAAACCCTGACAATACTGAAGAGGTGTACTCTGGGGAAAAAAGAGACAGATCATTGAAAGTAACAACTTACTCTATGCCATACTAGAAGATATCGTTCATTGTAAACACTACAACTGACCAGAGTAATTAAATAATTAGTATTATATTATTATATAGTACTAATAAATAACTAAATATTACTGTATTCTGAAAATTGAAAAATGACACCTGGACAGTGGAATCGAACCCGGTGTCCGGTGTCGATTCCCGTGTCCAGGTGTTCATTTTTCAATTTTCAGAATATGATATCTATGAGGGACTATCCCCACTAAAATGCATTAACAATAGTTTCGGCTATTTGTTTAATAAATATAACCAGTCCAATCCCTAAAACCATAAGCTTTATTAGTACATAATCTATACGTAGGAATGGCATTATTTTTTCTAATCCTAATATAGCGATGTATTTATCATTTGATCTTAAGTTTAAAGACACAAAGATCTACTGAAAATTTCTGTGTGATCAATTGATTGCCGCCCCTGGTCTAAGGCATCATTCATTGCCCTGCCGATGACGGGGAGGTTGTGGTTCGAATCCCAGTCGAGTGTACTGAGGGTGATTTTTCCTAAGCGGTTTTCCACTCTCTCTCTCTTTCTCCGCAAATATGAGTACATTTCCACAAAATTCAACCTTTTGCATCCTTAACACATTAGCGTAGGCCTAATTATTACATAGGAGTACAAACCAAACGGGTAGTAAGACGCTGTGCTAATATATAAATACATATATGGGCCTTATGCAAGAGCTTGACTAAGTGGATGCTTTGTGGACACTAACATGGGTTTGCTTGCGTCATCATAGGTTGGAGCGATAATATGCTCGTGACCATACTATCGGTCCACTAAGCATTCACTAACGTTCTTGCATACCGCCCATATGTTTAAATATAATGAAATATATCGATAAATTGATAGATATAGTGTGTCCTAAAATATCAAGATAAATATATAAATTATTATTATTATTAGCACCACGTCTTACTACCCGTTCGGGTTATACGCACTTACGCTAATGTGTAATGGTAGGGTGATAGCGAGATGAAATGGAGGACCTACCGTTTAACGTGGAATCCGAACCACGGTGGAGGCCTGGCATTCCCCACATTCACAAGATGTCTTGTCAGAGGTGAAGGAATGGTTTGGTAATCAGATCAATCTTTGCCGGGACTGAGGATTGAACCCCGACCGCCAGTATAGAAGTCTGACACCTTACCCCTAGACCGCCAGGTTCCCAATATATCAATGATTTTGTAAATAAATCAATAAATTTTCACATTGATAATTTGCTATCACCCTAGTTTTTTACGTTATTTGTTTGAACAGTTACTTGACCAGATCTATATATTCGTATCCATCCCACAATCTCGACATTTAGAACAATCAACGAGTTTTTGTGGTAGTTTACTGAGGGGAAAGTTAAGTGGTGTGCGTGTGCATATATACTAATAATTAAAAACAGAAAGTTGGATGCAGTCGACTTTATCGTCCCTCAAGGAGTCGAATGCGTTCTGGGCGACTTTCATACTGTCTTGAATAAATTAGTTGGGGGATAAGTTATTTTAAATGTAGAGGCTCATGTCATGAGCCCATCTCATGCCCGATTAACCAGAAAATTAAATATAAGATTAAGTTCAAATAAGAAATTGCATCGATATGCGATTTACTGCATTTTACTTTAATTGACAGTAGCTAATTTGGACTAAGTCTAGTAAGTTTTTTAAATTCATAATGATTAAGTTATTTTTCAATTTCGTTGAAATTTTTTTTTTTGAAAAAGTATTTTACTACTCCCAATTCCACTGTTTTCGCAGAATACTGAAAAACTCACTACAATGCGACGTCTGTTGGTGTTTTTGCAGTTTTTATGGCATTAGTTTTTTTTTGTGGCCAAAATAAATAAAATATTTCCCCAGTTGAAACATAAAATTTAATTTTCTTCACATGGTGACCTCTAAAGTTCTTTAATATCAAGGGTGTCCTGTAATTTTATGACGACTTTTTTCTCTTAATTTAAAAAGTTTATCATCTAATGTCGCTATAGGCCTACTCATGACAGATATTTAACAACTGTTGATGTCAACATGTGGGGAAAATTAAATTATATGTTTCTACTAGAGCAATATTTTATTTAGTTTAGCCAAACAAAGTTTTTGTTATAAAAACCGCGAAAACTGGCCTTAGTTCGCATTCCCTACACTTCACCTCAAACGTTAGATTCTATAATTATTTTTTCCCGTGTATCTTAATTTATTCTAACAAGGTTTTTAATAAGTAAACAAACTATTTGATTTAATTAGAGAGCGGTAGTAAAATACATGTTTGATGTAAAATAAACATATGTTTAGATTTCAAAGCTAGCGAAAAATTGTGACTTCCTAGACTTAAGTGAACCTAACATTTTAAAACAGTGATTGTGTTATCACTTTATAAGTACTGAACCAACATATTTAGTGGGATGATACCAGTTCAAGTTTAGTCTCCTGAATATGAACTTTCTCAAGTTCAAGATCTGCTAAAATATAAAATAAAAATACTGGTTCAAGTTTCTCTAAATAGCTACCGGTACAGTTTCGTAACTGATTTTTTACATTTCATTTATTTATTTATATTAGGGGATCTGCGTAGTCGCATTTTTAAATTCGAAGCGAAGTCAAATCGAACAATGTGAAGTACCGGTATTTACAAAGCTAAATAGAAGTTTGATTATTTAAAAAAAACAGGCAAAAAATTGTATATATTAGATATAATTGACAAAATATTATATTGCTAACAAGATGAACGTATTTTTGACACATTATGTTAGTAACTTACATATTGTAATTTAATTATTTTAGAATTTTGTCAGGAGAATTTTACTTAGCGATCTACACTCTGTCTACACCCGGAAGGTAGCAAGCTTACCTTGCATAGTTATACCATGACGTAGCTCATAGGACAGGGTCATAGTGTAGTCCGCTGCGACCCTTCAAGGTAAACGAAGTGTACAATACATACAAAATATTGAACATAAATGAGTATTTGACGTTAAATATTTTTATTAGCGAACATTTGCAACTTAATTGTCAAATCCGGAATTTTATTTTCGTTGCTGGAAGTTGACAAAAAAATCAAAGCAAAGTTGAGGTTTTCAAAGCACACTCCTAATAAATATAGTGCAAAAAAAAAGTAAAAAAAATTAATGTACAAGTTGTATGTGCATCTCTGTATTAATAACAGTCTAATGTTGTTATAATAATAATAATAATAATAGCCTTTATTTATCTGGCGAAGTTAAGGTGTTAGCCTTCTCTTCCACTTAACCAGTGTTGAATACAACATAAACTATTACATTAATTGAAATACAATTTAAAAAATAATTATTCAAATAAGTAGAAAAACATTCGCACGCTCATTCATACATTCATCTAAAGCTCAAGTAGTTTCAAGAACTGAGTTTTAGCTTATTAGACAATATAAATTGCTTAACCGTGCACTTTAAGGGGAGTTTAGATGATAGATGACGAGTAGAGTTATCTAGTTTGTTCCAAGCCTGTGATGCCAGGACAGTGAAAGAACGAGCATATGTCTAAGATCTATGTATGGGAATAGACATATGTAGAGTGGATTCTGATCTAGTAGCTCGGCTGTGTTTATCTTTCAGAAATAGGAACCGTGCGGATAGGTATTGAGGCTGAGATGTTGATAATATTTTGTAAAGCAATACTAATAAGTGTAGCCTTCGCCCTTGATTTATTCTTAACCAACCCAGATTATTAAAATACTCAGAAATATGGTCATACCTTTTTAAGTTAAATATGTATCGAAACATGTGTTTTGTAGTCATTGTAGTTGTTCTGCTAGATCGTCTCTTAATTCATTGTACACTACGTCACGGTAGTCAAAGTGTGGCATTATTAAGCTCTGGACAAGGATAGTTCGTACATTTTCTGGGAGAAAATTCTTTAGTCTTCTCGGTGAATACACACAGGTATACACTTTCTTGCAAATCGAAGTTACCTGATCTATCCAATTAAGATTTTCATCAATAAACACGCCAAAGTTTTCAGTAATTGTTGTCAGTTGTACTGTGGCTACTCCTGATCGTATGTCAGTCGCAGGGAACGGTCCACACTCAGTATTAATCTGCTTGTTCCTATAAGAATGTCTTGAGTTTTATCAGGGTTCAATTTAAGTCCATTTATGTAACTGTCCAGATAATTTTTAGAACTTTCCAATGAGAAAGAAAGCTGAAATTCGCTGAAATTATAGAGATGCCACTCAAGAGGTACACAACACTTTCGAACTTGAAAAACTGATTTAAAAAAAAGGAATAAGGGGGTGATATATTTTATCAATTTAATATGTCGAAATATTATTTGCACTTTAAGAGCAAGGAGAAAAAGCATAAAAACTAGTAGACCGGTATCATAAAATAATAGGTATAGTAATATTAGTAATAAATAAAAAATAAAAAGTCACACAAGAATCGATATTCACTCTTGTGTTAGACTGGATTATCAGGGACAGAGAGATCGGGGTTCGATTCTCAGTTGGGTGTACTTCAGATAGTTTTTCCTAAAATGATTTTCCCACTTTACCTCCAAGGAAATACTGGTACACTTCCTTTAAATATAACCTTCCTCTTTCTTAAAAACATTAGCGTAACTAATACATAGGCGTGTAGTCCTAACGGGTAGTAAGACACGGCGATAGAACAAACTTAAGAACACCAATATTTAACCAATAAAATTCGTACTTTAAACTGTGAGTGAAGAACTACCTGAGCACTTGACTTAACCTGAATAGCTCAGTGGTAAGGAACCACCACGATTAGCTAAAGCTTTTGGTTTGGATTCTCGCCACGGCCAAAAGAAAAAAAAATATCTAATTGAAGATGATTAATTAATGGCTGGAACATTGAGTGTTGTCTCTGTTTTAGATTCAAGATGGTTTGTAAGTCGTGTAAGTCTAGTGATATAATCAGTCGTTTCATAAACACTAGAGACGCAAAGAATTTAATGAATAATTTGATTTAAACATTGAATTCTCCTGGAGTGAAACCAAGAATTGCTGGATTTGTTTTCGAAAGCGTTGATGAGCTTGGCCTGGTTTATTTGGTGTGATCATCATAAAAAAAACCTTCTCCAAACTCAAGGTGAGTGATGAATCACGTGTAAAATCTTGATAAAACACGAAACTTAATCATAGCCTTGAGTCAAAGATATTTAATCTTTGTTTTTTTGGACTTTGACCAAATTACTAAAGTTGACACATTGACGGCTTTCGTTCAAAGATGCAAAACGGTTATTTTTTTTAAATAGTGTGTCAGTGAGATAGTGATTTAACGTACACTTTCTAATCAAAGAACACGTTTTGTTAGAACCAACATTCTTAAGAACCCCAGGGCTGTCGTCTAGGGCCCAAACGTCCTTGGGGTAGATTAAAAAAAAAAAGAGTATTTTCTGGTGTTTAAAATATAATCATTTCAATTTTAAATTAAATGATCTAAAAATATATATATACATCAGTAAATAACATCTAAATATTTAATCTACTACTAAGAAAATAATATATTTCAAAAGATTAATTTTATTAACAACATATCACATTAATGGTGCTATGAATGAAATTTAGGTTCGTTTTGTCGATGAATCACTTTTATATTTAATTAAAAGCTTCAGAAAATATCAAGAGAAAAGGAAGGGAAGAAGGTATAATATTTTTGTCCCACATTGATTAAAAGAAGAAGGAAGGAGATTGATCACCACTTAATTTTTATTTATTTAACTCTTTTTTGTTGTTGTTATTTTTATCCGGTATTTTGGCACCCTATTATTATTATTACTATTATTTTGCGCCACGCAAGGAGTGCTGTTTATTTATATTATACAGAATACCACCGTGGGCGCAGATTTTAAGTCTCGCCTAGGGTGCATGAAACCATTTCACCGGCCCTGACGCCCCATTAACTTTTTTTTTTTTACAAGATTACGCTCGAAACTATAAAACGTATCGAAGTTCTTTCTACACTGAATATCTAAGAGCGAGCGAGAAGAGAGCCTACACATTTTGCCTAAAAATGTATTTCTAATATGACTAAAAAAAAGAATTAATATTTTACATTCCGAAAAGAAAGATGCGAGATAATTTTATATCGTTTGGTAAAAAAAAAAAAAAAAAAAA
>CABEEJ010003651.1:34389-78421 GCA_901482245.1 Timema douglasi | reverse complement strand
AAATGACAAAGTAACTGTTTTGAGTCTGGCCACATCGCACGAAGCGCTTGCTTTTCAGGAGTGGAGTTGTCTGTCATGAATACTTCTAGACTCTAAGATTAAACAAATTAAAAATCACTCAATTAAATATGTACCTCCTATAAAAAACAAACATAAAATATTTATTTATTTATTAAGTCAGGGATCTTCACTACTCAGCATTTCTTTACACAACCTTTAAAGTGACCAAATTCTCCAAAAATTACTCTTGAAAGACATTAAGAATTTTAAAATATTTATGTTATATTCACGATTTATCAAATTTTGAAAAAGAATTTATTTTATTTTTGACAAAGCATTCTACCAGATCTGTTTTTGGCACTGTTTTTTTTAATGTAAATAAGCTTAAGTTAAGTCTATATCATAAAATTATTTTTATTTATTTTCCAAACATGTATTTTGAATATTTGATATGATAGAAAGATATTTTGAATATTTAATATGTTTGGAAAACAACATTATATATAAAAACTTAGTAACCACCAGACCGGTATAATTCAAACCTTGGTTAAAATTTAATCGAAAATTATAGATTTTTTTGATCACTTCTGCTGAATCAAATTTTAGAAAAATAAGTTGGCAAACTGCTTTATTTATTTAATGTAGCCATATAAAGTAAATTTAGTAATTTGAGTGAACATATCCCTAAATAAATATCTATATTTAAACATAATTTCTAATTTATTACTAAATTTTAAAAATTTCGTCCATATATAATCAGATCTGTTTTTTATTTAGATAAAAACATATATTTAATTATACTTTACACTGTTGGCCATTTGTTTACTTTGAAATAATAAAATCGCCACCTTAACGTTAATCTGACCCATCACTTATTGAGATATTTTCCTACTCACAATAAATTGTGGCTCGTTTATCATTTATAAGTTAAACTAAAATAACATTTGATATTCAATGTTATTTTAGTAGGGCTATAGCTAAAGAATCGGTTATGGAAGGACGAGAAGGTGTATTTGTTAAAACTGAGGGATTGGATACGTTTGACCTATTAAATTTATTGAAAAATACTCACGATGTGGTAAGAACTATCATGTTTTAATTTTTTCAAAGTAGCCTAGACCCTGTGTACAGAAAATTCTACACCTTAGCTCAATTCAGTAGTAGCGCGCTACTAATTTAAGAATATCTGTTTCGATTCTCACCTTGTTTTAAAGAGATGAAATTGAAACTTCCCTGGGGTCTTTTACCTAAATTTATGCTGCTGTAAAACTTTTTTTAAACCCACCAACCAGGATTATTAATCAAAATAATTCACTCTGATACAATAAAGATCAATATTATGACTAATGTAGAGGGAGTACATGAAAGATTAGAGGAAGCAAGACTAAGATGGTATGGGCATGTAAAGAGGATGTAGGAGAGGGAGCCAAAGAAATTATAAAAATGAAGTAGGTAGGGAAAAAACTGCAAGGGAGGTTAAGAAAGAGATGGGAGGAGCAGATATCAAAGTGTGCAAGTGAGAGAAGAAGAAGGGTTAAAGGATAAACTAAGATGGAGGCAGTTTACTAAACTGAACTGGCCACAGGCAGGAACCAGTTGATGATAATGATGATGATGAACCCTATCAAACCTGTGAGAGACACTAACATTAAGTTGTCTTTTTTTACCTGAAAGTATGGCCTAAAAAGCTGTGAAAGAAAATTGGTGGAATTTATATGGCTAATATATTTACTATAATTTACAATAGCCTCTTCTTGTACTTTCAATGTTAACTCTTAGCATAAATTGAAAAGTAATAATTTAGTAAGGAAATATTATCATAGAGTTGTGTATAAGTCAATAAATAAATTCTTGTCAAGAATACTATTCCAATAGCTCAATCGAATGGGGCTTAGGGGAAGACAGGCTTCAACATAGGTCATTCACTGAGAGTTGACTCAGCATGTGTCATCCTTTGGCGTGCTGAATTCAACTGGAATGCGCTTACTAGTCAAGTCTCAGTCACCTGCATATATTGTTGATCAAAGGTGAATAATGCCTCATTATGTTTGGTGGTATTTTAAAATTTTATAAATGTGGGCTGACCTTAAGTTTACACTATATTATCAGTTTACTGCTCTGAGGTATAAAAAAAAAGTTAGTTTAGTATCTTATTTTCTATTTATAGTTTTAGGGAGAATATATCCCAAACCAGACTTTTTTTGGAACGTATAGTATAGGAAAGAAAAGTTGAACTGAGTGCTTTACGATATGCACGGGCGGTGAATCTGATATGAAAGGTACTCCCTTACCTGAAGTACAAAACTTGCCAGACAAGTTATTTTGATCCAATTAAATCAATCACGAGAAAAAAATGCTTTAAGAAATATAATCTTTGACTTTTTAGAGAAAATCAATAAAATTCCATTCGAATGAAATCATTGACAGAAGATACATGATGTATGTTTAGAAAAGGTACAGACACAGGTATTCATTTTAGAAATGAAAACAATGGCATTGAACTACTGGGTATAGACAGTGGCAACCACGACCTAAGTATTTGTAATTTAGAAATATTAATTTTCCTAGAAGAAATACTATAGAAAATCAATACATCACAGGTAGAAATAGGAGTCTCCTTAGAAATTGCATGCAATCGTATCATACAGCAAATCTGCACTAAGCAAAAATAAAGATTTAGTTGACTTGCTCTACTTTAAAAAGCAAGGTTAGTAAGGTTTCGTCGGTGACCTGGCGGTCTAGGGGTAAGGTGTTAGACTTCTGTACTGGCGGCCGGGATTCAATCCTCGGTCCCGGCACAGATTTATCTGATTACCAAACCCTTCCTTCACCTCTGACAAAACATCTTGTGAATGTGGGGAAGGCCCGGCCTCCACCGTGGTTCGGATTCCACGTTAAACTGTAGGTCCTTCATTTCATCTCACAATCACCCTAACATTACACATTAGCGTAAGTGCGTATAACCTGAACGGGTAGTAAGATGCGGTGCTAATAATAATAATAGTAAGGTTTCATAAAATAGATTTTCTTTCAAAAAAGACACCGAAAACTGCTGAAAGATATAGCCTACTATAAAGAGCTAATAATATGAATTTAGGTTTAATTAAAGCAAAACTTAAAATTTAAATCAATGAGAAAAGACTACCTACAAACTATTTCACTTGCTCTCACTTCATGGATCAGGCAAATAGCCACGGAAGTGTTCCATGTTGGTTATACGCCGTTCATAAAGCAGGAAAGCTCCTCAGAGACAAAGGATAAATGACTTTACCCAGAGCCAAGAAAAGGTAAAACACTAAGTCAAAATACAGTTGAATTGGTGAAGAACTTTTATCAAGATGCTGTATGCTTCATCCTAAATGGTGTGTACTAGAAGGATCTTTTGGAACACATTTGGAATTTATCTGCACTATCCACGGATATAAAACATTTCCGCTTCATTGGTGTGCTATTAAAGAGCCACACAAGAACCTGATTATCCGCTTAGTTTGTTGTAAAGATAACAGAGATTGAATGCTGCGATGCTGCTCTCAATGCCCATCAAGGGAAAATTTGAAGAGTGGGGCCCTGAACATGGAGTTTCTTATAGGCTAGTCCGTGGGCATCATCAGACGGAATACAACAGGTGAAGTTTACAGTGACATTTGATGATTATTTAACTACTTTAAGAGAGAGACTTGAGATTTTTGTGCCCCTTTCTTTATAACTAAATCCCAAACAAACTACTTAATGAAAGCAAACCATGAAACATGATGAAACTATTGTTCTCCTAGTTTTAAGTGAAAACTACTCACATTATTCAAGATTAAAGACAAGGGTATCACTAGACACATGACAAATATTCACCAGCGGGAATCCACACATGTGGCGAGCCACTTAAAGATCTAATTGTCTCAAGTTTTGACAATGTTTATATGAAACACCCAAAAAATCACACAGTATGTATAGGATAAATTTCCAGTGAACTATGGAGGAACATTTTTACATGGAGTAACTTGGTTGGTGTAAAAATAATTTCATGAAAATCTGAAGTGGTGGATGTTATTAAAATATTTCACCTCTGACAAGAAATCTTGTGAATATGGGGAATGCCAGTGCCTCCACCGTGGTTCGGATTCCACGTTAAACTGTAGGTCCTCCATTTCATCTCACAATCACCCCACCATTATACATTAGCGTAAGAGCGTATAACCCGAACGGGTAGTAAGACGCGGTGCTAATAATAATAAATAATAAATATTAAAAAATGTAGCTGAGTGATCTTATATGGAATAACCCATGTCATTTTGACAGTTAAGTCAATTCTTCATTTTGATTCAAGTGGCCATGATTTGGTTGGAAAAGAGGAGAAATAGGGAGGCAAATGAAAGTAACCCACTCTGGGTCATTACATGTCAATTCATCCAATATTCATAGGAAATTTAATCCACCACTTTAGATTTTGGTCAAATTTGGCACAAAGTATCTTTTAATGGTTTTGTCATGCTGTCAATTCTGCACATTGTTGTTGCAGAAGCTTTTCAGGTGTATTTAGGTTATGGTTGGACCTCCATAACTTAAAAACTATTGGTTAGATTGGCTTAAAATTTAAAATATAATCATAAAACCATTCAAAGATACTCTGTGGCACATTTTATCAAAATCTAAAGTGCTGCATTAAATGGCCTGTGTGAACTGATTATATAATTTCTAGGGGTGATGAATGTTCAAACTAATTACTGGAGGCAAGCTTCCCTGAGGGTGGCGGTGTCTAGAAACTGAAGAGGTCCGCTCACAATCTCAGTCGGTTTTATATTTGGGAGAGTTTGACCAAGGGATTGCATGTTTTGTCTGTTCTCGAGTTAAGCTAGGTCTAGTTTGTAAGTTGGAATTGATAAAATTGGTTTAAAAGTGCACAATAAATGCAACCAATAATAAATAGGTTAGCAATTATATTTATCTTCGATAGGATATATTGGGTTCAGAAAGTCAATGTTAAATACCCCTAGTAAAAAGACCATAGTTATATTAATATTACAATTTAGATATATTTCAAGTGATAGTCTTCAAATTTTAATTACCTGTCACCTTAGCACTGGCACAGCCAGAATTCGTTGGTGAATGGGGATGAGGGGTTAGTTTCACTGACCAACTAAGCGGGATCCATTGGTTTTTCTCGCGAACAAATTTGAAAATTTAATTACTGCAAAATGCAAATGCATCAAAAGAAATACAATATTATCCAAATTAATTTAAAATTTATAAAAATTGTTATAATTCTGTAACTATTATGACTGTTAAATTTTTATGAACACATTTTTATTCATGCATACTGCTAGAATATACAAACATGAGAGTTTCAATACATTGTATTTTGGAAATTGGATTCATAAAATTATCTAAGAGCTAAGATCTGAAAAGTCAAATAAGCAACTTACACAAACTTTCTTAACTTCAAAATCACTTTAGTCTTATGTTAATTTTCCTTGGGTTCATAGAAAGTTCATTGAGAACTTCATCCTCCCCGTGTGGAAAGATCATATCTGGCCAGATATAACCAGAACTGGTGCAAATCTGGCATTCCCAGATCTGGCCAATTCCAGTATTGGGCCAGATCTGTCATTTTTCCACATGGGCCGTAACTGACACCTCTGGATGTATGTACATGAAGCCCATTAAGTCAGTCTTCATTTGTAAAGTTCCTCATGTGTGATTTCAACAGCTTTAGGGACGAGAAAGAGGAAGGTGGGTAACAAGGTCTGGGGGAAGGAGGGCTTCGCCAATGCACGTTAGTATAACATATTTATATGACATATGACCTATAGATCTAAGCTCACTTTGTATATTTTAGGCTCTTCAAAGAAATGATGAGACAACTAGACATTGGATTAGAATTAGAGATGAGCACAGCGCTCTACTGCACAATCTTCAAAGTATTGCCATTGAACTCTCTCATCAAGTTATGGTCCCAATTGGTTCAAAGGCGCTTATGAGAGGGAAAATGGTGCACACAAACGAAATTCTAGTTTGCCTTGGAGATGGATGGTTTGTGAAATGTAGTGCCAAAAAATCATCAGAAATTTGTGAAAGACGAATTAAGAGTAAGTTATTTCCCGTAACTTTTAAGTGCATGCACCAAATAAGCCATCAGCATCATCATGAACATTTTCCAGCCACTAGCCAGTTTGTTCGTAACACTTGCCTCTCCAGCGTATTCTTTCTCCCCATCACCTCTTCTCACTCCTCCGTACTCCCTTCATCCACCTGTACCTTGGTATCCTCTCCTCCATTCTCCTCACATGGCTCTACCACCTTAGTCATGCCATCTCTATCCCACCTGCATTGGCTCCTCAACTATCCTTCTCACCCTCTCATTCCTCATCCTATCCTATTCTTATTGTGTTTTATTTGTGTATATTTATTCTAAATTACAGGCAAAGTTAGATACTTTACTTAGTACACCCACACCAATGTAGAGATGTGTTTTCCTAGTAACATAACATTAGTAGGTACCAAAATGTCTTTTGATTCTCAATCAACAGACGAAGATTTGAGACATACAATACCGATATAAAGATATTGCTTTTCTATGATTAGACAGTTAATCATGTTGGCCTAATTACCTGTACAGGACAAGATAATGTTAGGCCTACAACATATTATTTACTACTACTTGAACAACTCAATCATGTCTTAATTTAATTGTGAGAAGAGAGCTCAGTTTGAAGCATAGATTTGCTTAGGATTAATTGAAGATGGTGCGACCTGTCGGAGGGCTACTTACCAAGAATGAAATTAATACATGGTGATACTGTCTTGCAGAAATAACTGTAAGAAATGTCTACACAAAAGATTTGTTGCATTAGAACTACCTCTGTTTTTCTCTTTTTGAACAGAGCAATATTTTGTAAAGTTGACAAAAAATTAATTATACATTGATATTACATGTTCTATAGTGTTCTTTATAAGGAATTACACATTCAATTCACAATACGTACACTAAATAAATAGATATGTTCAATTACAACCAAGGTACAGCAGGAAAGTAGTTGTAATAATTAAAACGCTAGCCTGATAAGAAATGTCTATATGCCATCGTTAGGGTGACATTATTGTGATAATTAATTGTATTATCTTATAAATTAAAAGTTCTGGTGTTTCTTTTATTTTTATAGTCTTTTATTTTATTTTAAATGAATGAACTGTTTACTTTTTAGCTAGATATCACACGCATTTTATATTTTAATAAAAGCCCGACTATTGCGTTAAATGAATCTTAGCTATACGTCTTCTTGTCAAGAAGGAAGGATCACCAGTAGTGAGGAGATGTGCGCATTTGAAGGGGTATATCAAGGGACAGTTCCTTCTCGAAGCTTCCTAAAAGAAAAGGGGTGAGGTCATCCAGGTGCGTCTCTTTCCACAGAAAGTGTGTTGTCTTTTTAAATAAAGACGTAGAAGGATTTCACCACACCTTGCAACTCGACAGTTCAACACAAACAAATCTTACTACCCGCTCGAATATTAAATATCGTAATTTTGAATATAGATTTGAATAATAAATTATTGATATGTATAATTCCATATCATTACATAGTACATCATTGCTGCGCATCTTTATTCATCAGTTGCCCTTGCTTGTGTGGACTGAGAACAGTTGGACATCACTGTAAAATGATGAGTTGGCACTATCTAGGTGAAGAAAAGTTACCAACTTTGAAGTCTTAGTCGGGCTAGCAGTTGGAGACTCGAGCGGCCATGCCGGAGCCGATTAGAACATTAGAAATAATATAGAACCTAGAGTGTGTGAAGGTGAAGAAGGTGTAGTAGTGCAATGTAAATTCCTTTATCTCCTTATTTGTCGCAACAAATCTTTGCCATTCAAGTTTATTCTCTGCTACGCTGTTAGGCTCGTCTCATGACTTTATGAATTTCCTGCTTTCTTCAATGAAAGCCTTGCGTCTAGTCCTCCTTGGTCTGTCCCAATGTCAGTTCCTTGCGGTTTCCAGCCCAGAATTTCTCTGAGACGCTATATTGGTCTCTCCAAAGAGTGTGGCCAAGCCACTTGTATTTGAGTGTGCAATCTGGTTAATTAGTCACAAATAGTTCAAGAAACAATCATGCTACTGGTATGCCTCAATTATTGGTGGTTCATTGAGAATAATAATGAAGTTAAGTAATGTTGGGTTACAAAGAAAACATGTTTCTGTTTGTGACGTCCCTCCTGTGTCTACACTGTCCCTCCCCCCTATGTCTTCACCCTGTCACTAATTCCCAACATTTGAATAACTGAAGCCTGTTTCTATATGTGGTGTTTCAAGATGTTACTACACCGTGTGTATTAGGCCTGGTTTATTATATTATGATCATACATTTGATATTAATTTTTTTACTAGGACAGTTGTTACATATAAAACTACCTCTTCCATTTTTTATAATATTGCGGCAATCTCTAGATGAAGCAGGCACAATAATAATATTTCCATGGTACACCAGACGGTGAATGGACTTGCAGGAGCATGCATTTATGGAACCACCCAATTCCTTATTCCAATAAGTTGTATATTTGTGTTTTATTTTTATAGTTTTTTTAGCATTCTAATAAATGTTTAATTTTACGAAGAAAATTACCATAATTTTATTGAAAGACTCAAAGTTGATTTTCTATCAAAAGTAATAAGTCATCGCACGACTTAAAAAGGAGTTTAACCTAGTTTAGTACATACAAAAAATAAGATAAAAATCACTTTGAATCAAATTAGTGCTTTCTACTCCAGTTAACCACTCAACTACGGGGAAAAATAGTGATGATTATAGCCTACAGAAATTCAACTGTTCATATTCATAAGGTATTTTATTCAGAAATGTGTAGTTTCTGTAATCGTTAATTGTGCTTCAGCCTGACAATATTTGTAGCTATATATTTTTTTTTTTACTCTAGTGTGTGATGAAATGTTGGATAAACTCGAGAAAGAGCGAAATTTTCTTATATCTCAGAAACAACTTCCTGTGGAACAGGAAGCCTTTGCATCAGAGGAACAATCCGAGATTGTGGAGCCCTATAATGAGGAGCAAGAAGCAGAATGGAGGGGTGAGTACCTTGGGTGCACTCATCAGAATCAACACACAACCTTGATACCATCGGTGTGAAGCATTTACTCCTGTTTCCCACTGATGAACTCTAGGCTAGAATCACGGGTCTAAATGGTTTCTCCTTTGCCTTTCAACTAAATTTTGGCACATTTCTTCTAAATTATGCCTTTAATTCCATACCCTGCATGTTCTAAGCCGCTACTATCATAGTAGACTAGACTGCCAGTGATGGGTAGATCGAGGTTCGAATCTCGGTCGGGTGTATTGAGGGTGGTTTTTCCAAAATAGTTTTCCACACGCACAAATGTGGGTACTCATCCTCTAAATACAACCTTTCTAATCCCTAAAACCATTACCTAGTTAGTACATAGTAAGCAGATAACCCAAATAGGTATTAAGATGCAGTGCTAAAAAAAAAGTAATATAATCTGGTTAGTCCTGACTAGGGATGTGATATAGAAGGAAAAGTATCAGTATATTGATTTTTTTTTACAAGATGCTTTTTCGCTAGCCAGCTACTTGCAAATCATCCATAATTCACTTCTGGGAGGTGGCATTTTTTAACAACATTTGTTGTTTATATACTCTATCAAGATAGATTATTAATTGTTGACAAACAATAGAAGAATGGATGCCCTACTTCATCTGTTTAAAACCCCGCACATAAACTTTTCTGCTTCTTCTGCTAAGGGCATCCTTGTGTTGAGTGAGTTCATTCAGCTCTACAAAAGCTTGTTTTGTTTAGTTTGTAATGACAGTGCTAATTTATAAAGCAAGGGCTAGTAGACTGGTCGCCACTCACCTCGTCGCCCGTCCTTGCATCAGGTTGTATTTATTAACAAAGATGACAGAACAGCTTTGAATTATAATGAACTAAAAGAGATTGACTGCTAGAGTTGCAGAAAATGAGTGAGAATTGAGGAATGGTGTCATTTGTTCTTCCTCCACAGTCGGTCCTAGTAAACATTTAATCCCAGCAAAAGTGAAGATAACAAACAAGTTGTTTCTTTCGATACCGATCTGATATTGGAGTGTGAGTACTAATATCAGTAAAAGTATATTTTTGGGGGGGAAAATATCGAGTAAAAAAATACTGCCTCGAAAGGAAAATATCGATATTAGTAAAGTAGCGATACTTTTTTCACACATCCTTAGTACTGACAAGAAATAAGTACACTAAAATTAAAATATTTTATGTAGACCTATACCATAGTCCTGGAACTGGCTATAAATCACTTCAGAATCCACCTGAAGAATGGATTGAAAACTAAATTGTATACAAACATTTTGTAGTTCAGCTTATCTTTATCAAACCTGAACCTCCCAAGTTGGGTTATTAATGTCGCCCTACCAATTAACCATTACTTTCTTATTCAGTTCGTCACCGTCAAAAAGAACAAGAGTACCGCCAAAGGTTGGCAGAACTGCGCAACAAGGAGAAAACTCCAGTGAACAACGAAGAAGATCTGTGGCAAAGACTGGACCAGTTAGAGTTGGAAGAAGAGCTTCAAGAAGAACTCGATAGGTTTGTTGATATCCTGTATTTATATTGATTACATCAGTCACAACTTGTGAATGTGGGGAATGCCAGGCCTCCACCATGGTTCGGATCCCACGTTAAATTGTAGGTCATCCATTTCATCTCACAATCATCCTATCATTACACATTATTTTTAGTGCGTATAATCTGAATGGGTAGTAAGACGCGGTGTTAATAATAATAATAATAATAATAATAATAATAATAATAATAATAATAATAATAATAATTACATCAGCCCTTGTAATCTATTGTTGGGAATAAATTACCTTATTTATACTTTATTTCCTTTTCAATTTTTATTTTCGAAATTATTGAAATATATCAAAAACCCATTTCAGTGGCAGCATGGCCTATGGCGCTATTCTTGCAGTAAACTAGATCGCTGATGACGAGGAGATTGAGGTTCGAATCTTGGTCAAGTGTACTCAAGATGGTTTTTCTAAAATGTTATACCTCTCCCCCTTCCTGCAAATGCAGGTACACTTTCTCTAAAATATAACTTTCCTCATCTAAGTATGTAACCTGAATGGGTAGTAAGATGCATTGATAAATAAATATATGTAAAAGGTTGGATTTTTATGTTTGGCGAAACTATAATGAAGCAAACTGTGTGCTGTGTACTAATGGTGCTTTCACTTAGAGGTCATCAATTAACCATGTAACGCTTTTTTTCTTAATATTTTACAAACCCCTCCCTCCTCCACCCACTCCCCTAACCCCTTCAACCTGTTACATAACTTAACATCAGGAGTAAATAACATTATTTCATTGAAAATCTTTTGTGACACTAAAATAGAAACTTGGCCTACTACTTCTCAAAATCCATTTTAAATTCTGAATATAAATGATTTAAACATTACAACTTGAGTATAAGATTTGTGTTACATGTGATGTACCCACTCTCCCCCGATGTAACACTACTCACCCCTCTCTAGATGATTTATGGATGACCCCTTTTCATAAATTTACACTTGTATTTGGGCTATCCACCATAGTAGTGTTGGTAACTGACAGATAGCTAAAGTTACTAGATTTATTCTCATGTACCCATTCACCAAATTATACGATTCACAAGACCATATGTTGAGCTCCTCTCACGTCCGGCAGTCAAAACTTTCATGACAAACAATTTGTGAACAATGAGAAGATGGCACCAAATGGCTCTATTAAATTAAACATTGAAAGGAGGATAGAAGGGCAAGGCCTATACACATCAGAAAACTGTAGGCCTCAAAGTTCACAGTTAAAACAAACTAAAACACATAATTATGTGTTTTAATTTTGAACTTTGAGGCCTACAGTTTTCTGATAAATGTGTAGGCCTTGCCCGTCTATCCTCCTTTCAATGTTTAATTTAATTGGCAACAAACAATTTGTTTTTAATTATTTTATTGTCGATCTCAGTGGCTTGGAGTAAAGTCCTCGCCTCAGGAGCCGATGTTATTAGGTTCAAACCCAGCCAGGGTCAACAAATTTTTCTTGAGTGATGAAAGTCATTAGCGCAACTTCCTACTGAGGGGAAATAAAGCCTTTGCTCCTATGTTGATTGTGATATGTAAAAGAACCCTAGAGGATGTGTGAAAATACCTTGCCCAGCAAAAGTATAGGCCCTTTCGCTCTCATTAAAATAAAAATTCTCATGTGATATAATCTTTCGGTTCAAAAAATGCACATTAAATACCCCAAATAAATAAATTTTAAAAAAATATACCTTTTTAATTCTTTTGAGAATTGGTTCTGAACTAGCAGTAGTCAGTGTTAGAGCTCTAAAACAAATTTCAATTGAAAATTGAATATATATATATTTTACAAATTTGAATCTTGAATCCTCAGATCTTCACTCATGCCTTAAGGCATAGTCTGTGATGGAGATCATAGGTTGCTTGAGGCTCTCATTGATACCCCAACCACCGAGGACTTGGAAGGTCGGCTTTATGCTGCCGTTATCAAATTTATAAATATGAGAATTTGTGCATTAATATTCGTAACTTATAGATCATTTTCATCTTTCAACCTTTAGTATTCTTCTATGGTTTATTTTAGAAGCATCATCATTCTTCCATTTCATCTTTATTGAGGTTAAAAATAATGATTTCTTTTTTTATCTTTTCAGACTGCACTCGGAAGATGGATACTACAGTAATGATGAACAAGATTATGGAGAGGAGGTAGAAGAGGACGAAGAAAACCCAGACGAGACTCGTCACCAACTTGAAGAAGTTAGAAAGAGGAATGGGTTTGTTCAGAAAGACCTTGGACACTCATCTATGGCTGGCACCAGCACTGATGACAGTGCAGGGCCAGAGTATGAACCAAAACGCAGGAGGGTTTCATTTGCTGACCTACATCAAGAAGAGAATGACGGCAGTAGTGAGGAAGATGAACTACGTATAGTGTTTCGCCACACGCCTATAGAGAGCACTGACTTAAACTCTCAAGGCTGTGAAATTCCACAAAGCCCTGCAGATATTTATACACAATATAGAGTTAGACATTCCAAAGACAAAGAGACAGTTCCCAAATCCATCCTAAAAAAGTCAAGTGAACCAATACGAGTACAACAAACAGCATCACTGGATCAGGTGGAATCGTTGCCAACTGTCTCTGCAGCAGCTTCCAAAAAAGTACCTCGAAGGGTTTCACCCATATCAGTGAGTATATGTAGTTTATTTAAAATAATACTTTCACTCAAAGCTAGCTATGATGAGCTTTCACTCAAAGTTAGGTGTGATGAGCTTTCACTCAAAGCTAGGTATGATGATCTTTCACTCAAAGTTAGGTGTGATAAGCTTTCACTCAAAGCTAGGTATAATGAGCTTTCACTCAAAGGTAGGTAGAATGATCTTTCATTCAAAGCTAGGTATGATGAGCTTTCACTCAAAGCTAGGTGTGATGAGCTTTCACTCAAAGTTAGGTATGATGAACTTTCACTCAAAGCTAGGCATGATGATCTTTCACTCAAAGTTAGGTGTGATAAGCTTTCACTCAAAGCTAGGTATGATGAGCTTTCACTCAAAGGTAGGTAGAATGAGCTTTCATTCAAAGCTATGTATGATGAGCTTTCACTCAAAGCTTGGTATAATGAGCTTTTAGGCAACCAGCTATGTTAAGTGAAGCCTGCTTTATGGGCAAGTGTATTGAAAATAGAATCTCATAGTGAGGTTTCAACAGTAGAAGCAATCAGTCTATAAGTAGTTCAAGGCCGAGGTGCATAAGGTATACTTTTTTAACCAACAGTGAACCTAATTCAAGTACATGAATTATTTCCAAAAACCAAACTAAATTTTGAATATTCTGGTTGTTTTATACATTACATTACTTTAAATACATTGCCTATGTATATAACTTAAGCTATAAAGTTGTATAGAGTACAGAATTTAAAATAAATAGCAACCATTGTGTGATTGAAACTGAAACCGTTGGTTGTTGAGGGTTTAATATTCAAATAATAGCACTACCAGCACATTATTGTCACCAAGAGCTTAATAAAGCTAATAACCTGCGTTTGTTAAGTACATGTATATAAAGTAGGGCTGTGCGAAGCTTCCAAACAAACATCAAATTCGGCTTCGCTTGGAAACAAATTCCAGCTTCGGAGCTTTGCTGATAAAAATATTGACAGCTAAAATACTCATTTTGTGTTCAGTTATAGCCACTCTAAGCTATTTTGTACATTACAAATTGTTGTTCATGTAGAAAAAAACTGAGGCAATTTGATTGTAAGCTGTGATGATAGTTTGATTTGTCAGATTAACACAAACTTTTACAATAAAATATTTCCCAAGTAATCTTTGTGCATTAAGTTTCATAAATAACCACAATATAATATTTTTTCAAACCTAAAATAAATGAAAGAAAATATTCGAACTTCAATTCGGCTTCAAGAATATTTCATATATTCGATTTAAGTTTGCTTCAAATTGAAAAAGTGGACTTTGCACACCTCTAAAATAAAGTAGAGATGGGATGTTCAAATCCTTGAATCCCTCGAATTATATGGTATTCAAGAGATTCGAGATATGTAAGAATCTCAAAAAAAGTATCTCAAATACAATATTTTTTTAATTATTATGACGACCTTGACCTGACATAACAATTTTAATAAATTGGTCTGGTAAAAGCAATTACATAGACTTGTGTAGTTGGGAGGATAAAAAAAAAGGACAAACTTGTCTTAATAAGATTACTTTACTAAAACAGCGTTCTATTTGTTGTTTATGAGGTAATAGATATGACAAACGAAACATTGTTTCAGTGGCACAAAGCCTTGACAAGCTTTTTATTTTTAATTCAATTTTAATTTTTTTAATTTTAACTCAAACCGTTTGAATTTAAAATGACTTGAAATTGGATTTGAGAGTCAAAAGCAAGTTTAAGATTCGAATTTTAGAAATACAGGATTTGACCCATCTCTCATATAAGTATATTTGATGGTTCCAGGTGTTTGGTGATGTCTTAGAACACTCCGCTGGGGACCTTGACACCCCGCAGGCTCCATCCCTGAAGCGCCCTACAAGTAAATTCAGGGCTAACCGGCAGGCAGCGAAACAATGATAGTTGGACTTTATTAAAATATGTTGGACACAAGCCAAACAATAGCTATGTGCAGGTATAGGAAAGAATGCGCTTGTAAGCTCAGACCTTGAGCAAACACATTTACAAACCAGCTCATTCACCTACAGATAATAAGTCAGCTTGAACAAACGTTATTACAGTAAAACCTGAAAAAAATTATTAGAAAACAGGGAGCAAGAAACAGTGATAATAAATGTTGAATATTTACAGTATTATTAAGATATACTGCAAATGTAAAACTACAGTAAATATTATGTGTTGTACATCAGTCAAATGAATGTACATTTTATAAAACTCATTCAACTCTAATTTAAAATTTGTGAAAAGACTCTTATCTCCCTGCAGACCCCTTCATATTCTCCTGCTTAATTCAAGCAAGCCTTGGTCCAATTTAGTTTGGATTAACGAGGTCTTACTGTATTTGAAGAGTGTTTATTATAAAACAATTTTCAGATGTAACTAACTGGTTCAGTATTGAGAACTACTACATTTTGGAAATATGCTCACAGTTAATAAAAATAATAATAATATTTAGCACTGCGTCTTACTACCTGTTTGGGTTATATGCTTAATAAAAATGAACTTTTTTTTTTACATCCATGACTGTTTCCAGCCTGTCGTAGCTTCTTATACCTTGTAATCTAACTTAGGACAGGCACAACATCCAATTCACGACTGTTAATTTATCAATGTGAAAGGGTAAATTCATATTTTCAGCCAATGCTGCGAATCGAACCTTGGACCCTCAGTCATTAGGCAGACACGCTACCGATTGATCTAAGGTGTCGGACAATAAAAATAAACCAATGAGTGCAATTTGAAGAAAACCCACCCAGGGAATGAGGATAAACTGTGTGAAGAATCCATTGCACAAATTTGACATCATAGAGTGAGCCAGCGGTGCAGAATATGTGCAGAGATCCAGTATTTCCTCAGAACATAACATTTTCATAAAAAAATTCCCCAAAAACCATAGCACTCAAAATAAAACATTGAATATTTTAGAGAGGCTGAAGGGAACAAGGATCATTACCTACTACATAGCTTGGAAAATTCAAATTAAAATATATTTGTAATGATAGTTATTTTTATAGTAGGCCTACCTACCTTATAAAAGATTTAGTTTTCTCCCAGAAATGGCAGTCTTCCCATTTTCTTGTGTGCATTTCATATTATAAATTGTTCAATGATACCAGTAGGCTTACCGGTACCAACATTTAATTTTACATCTTGAGAGTAAGAAGCAATGGAGTGTAATTCTGAGAGGTCTTGGTTCAATTGTTGATTTTCATAGAATTTTCGTTTTTTCGTAGACTCGCCACTACTGCAAGGTCTATCACTATCAACCACACTAGGGGAAATATTATCGCTATTTACGGCTGAGTTTTTCCTGATTACATAATTTAGGTTTTACAAAATTTGCAATACTCCCTTGATCCTTACTTTTAGGTTTTTCTTGGGGATGTTTATTAGTTTATCACGTCTGCCACGCCATTTACAATATGCACAGTTGACATAAACGTTTTTTTCACTAAACCATCTAATTTTTTATAAACATTTATCTATTGTACAGTGTACAAACCTTAATAGGTGCACTAAAGACAACAATTTCATGGTTACACATTTATTACAATATGCACGTCACGAGTTTAATTAACTGTGCACACTTCGCCGTGTGATTAGGCCATGATATCAGGGTGACTGAATTCAAACTAAAACAAAACATCGCTCACCCTTCTCTACCCTCCACCGCCTCCTCACCATAGCTACCAAACACCCGCGGTAGGATAGGTGACTTGAATTATTAGATTTTCCCTCTGCCCCTTATCTTAGCCCCTAGATCCCGCAACTCTTTGTGCTTACATTGTCACTGCCTCACTATGAGACATACTGATAGTGTGGGGTGTTGAGTGTCATTAGTCTTTGTTTTTCATACAAATGAAACTACCATATCAGAACCAGAATGTATTAATGTCAACAAAATTGTTGGACTTTTCCCTGGCCTAAATGTCCCCAGGACTGCTTTAATTTCCCCCGAACCTCGTTCACCCGTTTGGACATATTCTGCACCCGTGGAGTGAGCTAGTGTTTCTCTTATTTCTTTCGCTTTTTTTTTTATATAAGGTTAAAATATAAAAAAAAACTCTGCTTAAAAGTATGTGTGACCTTTTACCATAGAAGCCAGAATATGTCGCCTTTGTGCATTAGATTCTTCCCATCTTCTATCTCCTCTTTCCCTACGTGGGCTTTCTTTACTCAACTTTCCCTACATTAGTTTATCTTTCCTTATTTTTTCCATCTCCATTATTGTATAGTCAATCATTTAGCTATTGGGCCTCTTTATTGTCAAATATAAAAAAAAAGTGTTAACAGTGGTAAATGGCTATAAAAGAAAATTCTCTAATCTTTTGTTTCTATGAGGAAAACCTCTTTTCGCTTTGTGAGGTAATTGTATTATATTTGGTAGATGGTACCTTTTTCCAAATATAATTAAGTCTTATGTTGTAATGTAATTTATCAATGAAAAGAATCTGTTATTTATCTTAAGGTGGCAGTAACTTTCTTCTATCAAGGCCTGGTATTATTATGTTTTAAGCTAAAGGGAAAATGTTCACTGTCTTTAATAATCCAGGTGCTTGTTAGCGCCAGTATAATATTATACTAATTTAAATGCCCCAAAGTGATTACCATGTTAATGAAGTAACACGTTGAGCCCCATTGTGATCCCCAATCAAGCTTTTGAGTGCAGTCTGTAGGCCCGCAGCCGTCTGGCTGGACATTCTCGTAGTACAAAGTAGCCTCAACGGGGACATTCTTGTAGTACACAGTAGACTCAATGGGGACATTCTCGTAGTACACAGTAGCCTCAATGGGGACATTCTTGTAGTACACAGTAGACTCAATGGGGACATTCTTGTAGTACACAGTAGACTCAATGGGGACATTCTCGTAGTACACAGTAGCCTCAATGGGGACATTCTTGTAGTACACAGTAGACTCAATGGGGACATTCTTGTAGTACACAGTAGACTCAATGGGGACATTCTCGTAGTACACAGAAGCCTCAATGGGGACATTCTCGTAGTACACAGTAGACTCAATGGGGACATTCTCGTAGTACACAGTAGCCTCAATGGGGACATTCTCGTAGTACACAGTAGCCTCAATGGGGACATTCTTGTAGTACACAGTAGACTCAATGGGGACATTCTCGTAGTACACAGTAGCCTCAATGGGGACATTCTCATAGTTCACTCTAGTCTCAATGGGGACATCCTCATAGTCTACACTAGCCTCAATGGGGACATTCTCATAGTACACAGTAGCCTCAATGGGGACATCCTCATAGTCCACACTAGTCTCAATGGGGACATCCTCATAGTCCACAGTAGCCTCAATGGGGACATCCTCATAGTCCACAGTAGCCTCAATGGGGACATCCTCATAGTCCACAGTAGTCTCAATGGGGGACATCCTCATAGTCCACAGTAGCCTCAATGGGGACATTCTCATAGTCCACACTAGTCTCAATGGGGACATTCTCATAGTTCACTCTAGTCTCAATGAGGACATCCTCATAGTCCACAGTAGCCTCAATGGGGGCATTCTCATAGTCCACACTAGCCTCAATGGGGACATCCTCATAGTCCACACTAGCCTCAATGGGGGACATCCTCATAGTCCACAGTAGTCTCAATGGGGACATTCTCGTAGTACACAGTAGCCTCAATGGGGACATTCTCGTAGTACACAGTAGCCTCAATGGGGACATTCTCGTAGTACACAGTAGCCTCAATGGGGACATTCTCATAGTCCACACTAGCCTCAATGGGGATATTCTCATAGTTCACTCTAGTCTCAATGGGGACATTCTCATAGTCCACACTAGTCTCAATAGGGACATTCTCATAGTTCACTCTAGTCTCAATGAGGACATCCTCATAGTCCACACTAGCCTCAATGGGGACATCCTCATAGTCCACACTAGCCTCAATGGGGGCATTCTCATAGTCCACACTAGCCTCAATGGGGACATCCTCATAGTCCACAGTAGTCTCAATGGGGACATCCTCATAGTCCACACTAGCCTCAATGGGGACATCCTCATAGTCCACAGTAGTCTCAATGGGGACATCCTCATAGTCCACAGTAGTCTCAATGGGGATATTCTCATAGTCCACAGTAGCCTCACTGGGGCACAAAAAAGTTTCCCAGATCCAGGGTCCAGGTATGTTTTCTGGGCCCAATGGGGTCCTACTCAGTAACACCCACATAAATGTGTTCTCCTGGGCTTCAGGAAAGATCAGAAACAAATTACATTGTGCAGTCAAAGGTCCTGCATTAACCCCTGGGGAAAGTTAACCGCAGTAGGGCTCATTGTGTTAAAGAATTAAAAAGGAATTGATTTTCCAAAGGGATTAGGATTAAAGGTGAAATAACAGCTGAATGAACTATTTAGCAAAAACTGTATTTTATTAATACCACTGTCAAGATCTTAAACATATCTTTTGAGAACTACCATGTCATTTACATATCAAGTACCACCTAGCTTTCATTCTATCAAAACTATTCCATTTACATGGTCCTACCTATATGTCCTATCATTTTATACATCTTCTCCCTTTTGTTTTTGGTTTCCTCTTTTGGGAAGTTGTGTTTGTCACTCCCCCCTGATAAGTTCCGATAGGATGAAACCTAGGTTGGGAGATTGGACGGTAATAATCAGTTTTATTCATGAGGCAGCAATGTAAAGTGTGAACTGTGTTTTTCTTTTCATTATAAAGCCATATCTTTTTTTTTTACATGTTTTTATCACCTTTCCTGTACCTTCTTCCAAATATAAAATAATCCCCTCATAAAGCAAAAAGAGGTTTTCCTTAGAGAGTTATATTATAACTAATGTGTTTCCTTAACTAAAGACTATTAGTAAAGAAGTGAAAAAAATGTGTTTTATGACTATCATTGTGACCAAGGTCAAATATTTTACATTTAAGAATAAGAAATGTAGGTGACCTGGCAGTCTAGGGGTAAGGTGTCAGACTTCTATGCCAGACTTCAATCCTAGGTCCCGGCACAGATTTATCTGATTACCAAACCCTTCCTTCACCTCTGACAAGACATCTTGTGAATGTGGGGAATGCCAGGGATCCACCGTGGTTCGGATTCCACGTTAAACTGTAGGTCCTCCATTTCATCTCACAATCACCCTACCATTACGCATTAGTGTAAGTGTGTATAACCCGAAAGGGTAGTTAGACGCGGTGCTAATAATAATAAGAAGAAATGTCTTAATTTTTTTATATATAGAACTATGTACAAAAATGTGGTTACTTTAATAATTTTTAGCAGAAAAAAGCATTTTATTTTCAGACTTTTAATACAGAAATACAACCTTTAATTTAGCCAGATCCAATCATTTTATTTTCCACAAATCATGGTATTTACAAATAACAAACTTAGTGACCAAATCTCAGACCATTAAGGTGCGGTGGAAGGGGCCGCGAGAAATAGTCTAGTTTTTTGCAGTTTTTATAGAAACTCTTTCTTTGGTCAAAATACATCATATATCTCCAGTAGAAACAGAGTTTTATTTTCTTTAAGTGGTGATATCAACAGTTGGTGAATATCTGTAAAGTGTGTCCTTGAATTTAATGACAACTTTTCGCTTGATTTAACATCTCATCTAATGCCGCTATGACATAACAGATATTCAACAAATGTTTGGTTTCACCATGTATATAAAATTAAAATATTGGTTCCTATTGGAGGAATATTTGATTTATTTCGCCAAAAAAAAGTTTTGCTATAAAAACTACAAAAATAGATTGTTTCTTGTGCCCTACTTACGCCCCACATTAACCTTCCAATTAACTGATGTATGACTTACAATGAATGCATAATTACAAAAATAGTTTACATCTAATTAATATTTTTAATTTCAGTAACAACTTAAATATTTAATATTAAAAATAAATCTCTCTAGTTTACAATGTTTTCCAAGATTTCATATTTGGATTAGATTTGTAAAATAGTGGTCATTTCAATCCATTTCAAGGGAAAACATTACCATCATTATCAACCATTTAGTGTGCGGCCGGGTCAGTTTAGTAAAATCCTCCTCTAACACACACTGTTATCTGCTCCTTGGCCTCCCTTGTGGTATTTTTCCATTCTCATTACATGCCTATACCATTTTAGTAATGGAGCTCCCTATTTTAAGATGTGTTTGAATATCTGTAAAGGCACTGAATTTCATATACAGTGAAATTTCCCTTATTACTAGAGATGGGCCACTCGAATCTTTCACCTCATAAAGCATAATATTTTGATTTCAATAATTACTTAGTTAGGCCTACTTGAAAAGCACAACTTAATTCGTAATATTTATTTTGTCGGCCAAAAGAGATAAACATGAATAAAATCTTCTTTAAAAAAATAAAAAATTGTTAGGTGTGGAAAATATTAAGTGCCTAGTAGCCTGCACTCCCACCTGTATGGGAAACTTGGACTCAACCGTTTCGGCACATGCTCACTTCTAAAACTTTCACCTCACGAACAATCTTTTAAATATTTTAATGAACACATTAAAACTCTTCAAAAACTGAAAATCAAAACTAGAATTACAAATGTTAAACTGTAGGTCCTCCATTTCATCTCACAATCACCCTACCATTACACATTAGCTTAAGTGCGTATAACCCGAACGGGTAGTAAGACGGGGTGCTAATAATAATAATAAACAAACTCGAAATAAATAAAACAAATTAAGGCCTTTTTTTAAAGAAATAAGAACACATTACGGATTATACAAAGCCAGCCGCCATTACGTATAATATGTTTACTCGCCCGAGTGATGATTAAAATAAAGATACTGTTAATTCTTACTACCCAACTGGTTTTAATTATCTACAACTATGCAAAGAACCCCCATTTATTGCATACGATCCGATCCTTAAGTTCAACAATTTGTTGGGTTTCATAAAAAATAAATACTGTCAACAGTCAGAAAGCGATAAAACTGTTTATTTATCCCTATCGAACTACGTATTGTATATCGATTGTTTGTTTAGAATCGATTCAGGTCATCTGATCACTTAGTAAGCACTCTCGAGTTTCAAGAATCAAATAACGACTGGTGGCTAGTCCATTATTTATTTTGAAATTGATTTTGACTTAGTTTTTATTATTTTTTTAAAATATGTTATTGAATTGTAGAAATATTCAAACGTAGTCCTGCCTGATAATATGGGAATGGACATATTGTAGTCGAAAATATGTTTGTGTTTTAATTAGTGTATATTCTCAGAAATCGATATATCGCAAGAATCGAATATATTTGTTTTCTACGCGAAAATAGATCATGGATATATAAGAAAATAATAAAACAACTTAGGTAGTGAGTTTACTATTTCCAAAGTATGTTTAATTGTTAAGCATGTTGTTTTAGTCTTTATTATTATTATTATTATTATTATTATTATTATTAGCACGTCTTACTACCCGTTAGGGTTATACGCACTTACGCTAATGTGTAATGGTAGGGTGATTGTGAGATGAAATGGAGGACCTACAGTTTAACGTGGAATCCGAACCACGGTGGAGGCCTGGCATTCCTCACATTCACAAGATGTCTTGTCAGAGGTGAAGGAAGGGTTTGGTAATCACATAAATCTTTGCCGGGACCGAGGAGTGAACCCCGGCCGCCAGCATAGAAGTCTGACACCTTACCCCTAGACCACCAGGTCACCTAGTCTTTATTAAAAAAATCTGTATTTTTATTTTTGCTATCTTAATACAATAAAATATCCTTTAATGATGTTTAAAGTGGATCAAAGGATAACTAGGCCTATTTGTTTATTTCACATGTTTTTTTAGAAACTTAACTCATTTTAACAACACTTTAAAAATAACTAAGAGACACTCAAATTTTTATTGATTTGATTTTTAAACAATAATATGAGTCTAGATTGTTTAATTTTGCTGGATTTTAACCTTTATTTTGCATGGGGGGGAGGGGTGATTAAAATTGAAAGCATGATTGAAATAAATCTTAATTCACAGTTTAGGCCTATATTGCATAATGTAGGTCTATTTGTAAATCATTAAAATTTATAACAATTTGCTAGGATTCGAATTCAAAAATAAAATGTAGATTCGGATTCGAGAAATAGTGGATTCGACCCATCTCTACTTATTACCTCTGAATAGTGGACCTTTTAACAGACAGTTTTAAATTTCCTAGAAAAATAACCTGGACTCGTTTGGTTAAGCAACTTCCATCAGTAACGAACATTTCTACACATACATCTGTAAACAGTGGTAAAATATTGAAAACATCAACCCATTTACATTAATTTGATTGTAGGAATGTCTGGAATGACTGTCTCGCGTGAGGTGTGGGCAGTCCTGCCTTCCCCTGCTGGTGAAAATTTTTAAAATTGCATGTGTAGAGTTAACTCGAGGATTACATTACTCATTCCGAGCCATGGGGGGATGTTTCAGTTTCATATAGATTAAACTCTGTTCAAGAAGTATGTTTTAAATAATATATATTTTTCCAAATAAAAAACATTATTAACAGACATCTTTTTTTTTAATCCCAGAAAGTGTCCTCTTCCACTGTATGGAAAAAAATCCAGTGGATTAGGTTTTTTGATCTGGAGTGTGCTGTCTCTTCTTTCAGATTTGAAATATTCTCAAAGCTAAATTGAAAAATGTTAAGAAAATTTCACCCTAATGTAAATTATGATGCTTCCACTTGTCAAAATACGTATAAAATGAATTAGGTAATATTAAAACATGAATTAAAATGCAGACAGCCTGGAATGAGAAGAATTTAAAAATACATGTGTATTCAAACTTTTTTTTCTTTTGACAAAGCATTGTAATTTATGAAGCCAAAATTTTGTTTATACAGTAGTCTCAGAAACTCGACAACTTAACGTGTCAATGTGCAGACAGTTGTTGGCGCCAGTCATAACAATCCGAGGTTATAATAGCTGTGTTTGTAAGTTTTCCAATTCAGTAACGTTCAATACAATATTATATCTACTGTACTGTATTGCATTTCTATATATTACACATATGTATATACACCATTATATTAACACATAATATATTGTGCTGTACATATATTACTGTTACTGTACTGTGATTTATCCTCGTTTAGTAAACATGAATCTTATTCTAGTTGAATTGTAAAACTCAACAGTTCAATAACTCGACACCACATTAGGTCGAGTTTCCGAGATTCTACTGTAATATGCAGTCTTAGTTTTTAAAGCTAAGCATGTTCCTATTAATAAATAATCTCAATTTTACTGTTAAACAATAAAACTATTTAAAATTATTTATATAATAATACGCAGGAAAAATTCTCAGCACAATCGTTGATCATAATATAATCAATCAATTCTAATCTAGTTACAAAAATTATCAATCTAAAAAGTAAAAACACAAAAGAAAATAACACATTTGTGAGGGTTAATTTTATAAACATATTTGTAAGATAATATAGTCCCACAATTGATCTAAACCATGTTAAATGATTTTTAAAAGGATAAATTTACTTGAAAACAATCCACCACAACATTTATGCAACCAAATGTTAGTTTCTTATAAGTTTTTGGAGCTGTACACTGTATAATAAAAACATTCACATGGCTTGATTAAGCAATGAACAAAGCAGTCTTGGGAGTCTTTAATACAATACTACAGATTAGGGGAGTGCAAAGTGCACTTTATCAATTCAGATAAATGTTTTGTTAGTAATTTTGTGCCCAAAAAAATATATTTTGGTCATGTATCTATTTGGGGTGTGCGAATAGAATTGTTTTCCAAATCAAATAGCAAAATGTTGACCGAATACTGAATAGTACTAATCAAATAATATTGTTTTATCAAATTTTTGATGGTAGTTATTTTCATTCTTTAATTTATTTCCAAAATGTTTCATATTTAAACTGGCAGAATGTAAAAAGAAAAAAAAACCTACAAAAGATAATCCTCGACATTTCTTATAATGTAATCTAGGCTTACACCCCTTTTAATTTGTCTGGCTTGCTAACAACAGACTGACACTGCACACTCAATGGTCAATATCGACAAGCTACTAACACCTTCACCAGCCATAATTTCCACTCGCCCTCAAATACATTAAAGCCTTCTCAAAATATTTAAAGGTCTGGAATGTGATAATCCAAAATAAATACCTATTGATAGCCTGAGCACAAAGAGTCCGAGGACAATGTTATTCCCCTCTCGCCTAATAGAACTCTTGAGTCGCCAGATATCCAGCTGGCTCACGTCATATGCTGCCAGAAAACCTACTGAATTAGCAGAACTTTAAGAAGATTTATGATACTACTTTTCAATCTTGTTAAAAAACTTACTGTTTGAAGTTTCAAATAGACTTTTCGGCCATTAATTATTTGTGACTATTGGAGATTTTGAATATTTGCACAACCTTAATATTTATTTAACTTTAAGCACTAACATTATTTGGAAAATGTTTTATTGCACAAATTTTTTGCAATAGTTAGTTTTAACGTGATAAATCAATTTATCACAACTAACAATAAAATTACTTCATATTTTTTTATACGAATATTGATTTGTGATGTACTAAACAGCTCAGAATGACAATAAATGAGCATAAATTTAATGTCAATATTTTTACTGGCAAATCTTTGTAATTGTCGAAGTTAAAGGGTTTTTGAAGTCAAGTTGAAGTTTTCGAATCTCTGCAACCCCCTATTATATATGCCAATACATTTATAGCTAAATAGACAAACAAATAGAAAAAGTTTACATTTACATGTGTTTCATTTGGTCTCTAAACTTTTTGAAAGTGTCGCTATATTAGTGTTTTACCAGTAAATAGGTTTATGCTGTGGTCAAAGGAAAAAATAATCACATAGATAATTGTATATGTTTTAAATCTTAGTAAATAAGTTTGAAATTTGTATTAATCCAAACAGATTCAACTTATTTATAAAGACGTTTCAAGATAACAAAAAGGTATTTTACTATAAATTTTTGGTTAAAAAAAAAATAATGTAGAGCTGGGCTCGTGCCCATTGGCCAATTAGTACCCTTGGTTGATCCAACCCTCGGCATTTATACCGCCAACCATTACACTGCTTGTGCGCAGCGCTGCCGTTTATATTAAAGTTCTAAAATTCACAGGATATTTGAGTAGTTTTCTGGATTCTCAGAATTTTTGGAAGGTTAACACTGGAGATCGCAATCTCACTATTTTATTAAAAGGAAAACCTCTTTACACTTTTATGAGGTATGTTTACTTATGGGATAAGGTACAGAAAAGAGGGATGGAAACACAAACAATTTTAACAATTCACATTCCTAAATTGTGATATTGCAATTTTTTGATTCAATAGTTTAAAAGGGTACAAGTTAAGTTCATGAGAGGTCCATGATAAGTGCATGGAACTTGCTACATGCAGCAAGGTAGGTCTAACTGGACCACTCAAGCCTAGAATCACTCTATATCACTCCTTAAGTATCCATGTTGAAACTTAGCCAAGCTCATAGAATAGGGCAAAGCTGTGTTTATTTTCCAGGGTATATTTCTTATTCTGATTATTTTATGCCTATTAAAATAAAATTTAAATGAATTTAATTAATATGTGTGTTGCTACTACATATTACCCTCGTAATAGTGAAAAGAAATAAAATTATTGGCATTAGTGATCGAGAAGATAAGTTAATGAGTCCAGCCCTACCACAATGTTAGAATTAAAAGTACCTGAACACTTTAAAATCTAACTAAAACAAAAACTGAACCATGTCATGGCAGACTAAACTTTATTAACCTTTCAAATAAACAATTAAAGACAATCTTTGAAATACTCATCAAAATTGTATTGTTAAGCAGTTTCATACTATAGAATTTTCATCTTGGATTAGCAGCTAATTAAATGGAAATTAAAAACTTAAAAACAAAAGTAACACGCGTTAAAAACTTCACTCTAGCGACATTCCTATGAACAATAAAATACATTTATTAAATCATGTTCTTAACATTAAGAATGGAACTGTAATTCAAGTATAGGGAATAATAGTTTTGTGTCCAACCATCTCACAATACAAATAAAAATGATATATTGCAAAAAGCAGCCCTTAGCTTTAACAACAATATAATATTGATTGTTTAAACTAGTTGTTAGCATGGCACATTCAATCAACTCTTAATACAATCAATTTAAAAATATTTGAACATCTACAATGTGGAATTTTAAGATATAGAATAAATTATTCAATGTATTTTATTTACACACTCAGGCATTGACTGAAACTATGATATTTTAATTCACATTAAAATAACAGGGAAAGCTTTACCAGGCTTACTTCTTCATTCTAGATCAATCTTGATATATTTGAAAAATGTACCCCGAGAGAAGAGTCGAAACCAGGACCTTTGTCAAATATATCATTCTATCTTAGCAGTGGCTTTATAAATTAGTTGTAAGGCAAAGACTAGTTATTTTCAGATTTGAGTTATCTACTGTATATTCATTCCATGCATTTGGAAATTAAAAGGTACAAAGTCAATTGATAAAGGCTACACTTGTACATTGTTTACATCTTGGTAGCATGCATGCATTTTAATTAAATTATATATATTTTCTCTTTCTAATCTAACCATTGTCAATATTGTCAGCGAAGTACTGTTACGTCTTTACTTCAGCTGGCAAAATCAACACAATTTTTCCATCACATAGTTATGCGATAGGTCTGTAAAATTGTCAATGCAAATGCTTTGGCACAATATATACATTTAACTAAATTACACTAGATTTTCCACTACTAAGACTTGTTGAGGCCTCTTTTTACGACTCGAAGGAGGGGTCAGCACTGTAGGAGATGAGGGCATTTCTTTCAATGGACTAACATCAATGCAGCTTTGGCTCAACAATCGTTGCTGGGCTGTTTCCTGAAACAAAATGATCACACATATTAGAATGGACTGTGGTTTCCTTCCCAGAGTTTCCGTGCCTGGGATCGAGGTATTCAATCACATCCATGGGGATTGGGTGGCAAATCATCAAGGTAAACCTTAATCAGGGTTTTCATTATTTTCTGGTGTCTCGTACGCTTTAATACTACAAAATTGCTATCAACCTCACAAACGTTCTAAATAATTCTAAAAATATCGATTTTTCATACAAAAATTATCCAAGTAATAGAAACCCTTGAAATTAACTACTTAAAGAGAATTTACATGTTACGATCGAATATAAACTTTAGCGCTAACTGACTGACGTAAATAACACTTGTTAGTAGGGAGTGATAAAATTTCATTTTTCATAAAATTAACAAAAGCAGAACTTCGTTTTTAAAATGTTTTTATTTGAGGTATTTAACGTGCACTTTCTGATCCGACAAACACTGACACATGAGAATTTCTGAGCAAGAGCTAAAGAGCATACCAATTTTGCTGGTAATAGTATTTTCATATAACTTCCAGGTTTCTTTTACATGCCACAATTGACACGGGACTGACGACTTTACAGTCCTTCCCGAGGAAGTTGTGCTAGGGATTTTTGTTGCTCAATCAAAGTCTATTGACTCCGGCCGGATTTGAACCCATGAACATCAAGTCCAGAGGAAAGTACTTTACCCCAAGACCGCCGAGGTGGACAGAACCTCATTAATCCAAACTAAATTATACTAAGGCTTGTTCGGATCAGTGTGAATTTGGATTGCATCAGACAAGGTCAGCGAGTAAAAGTATTTCCACAAATTTCTAATTATTGTTATTATTAGCACCACGTCTTACTACCCGTTCGGGTTATACGCACTTACGCTAATGTGTAATGGTAGGGTGATAATGAGATGAAATGGAGGACCTACAGTTTAACGTGAAATCCGAACCACGGTGGAGGCCTGGCATTCCCCACATTCACAAGATGTCTTGTCAGAAGTGAAGGAAGGGTTTGGTAATAAGATAAATCTGTGCCGGGACCGAGTATTGAACCCCGGCCGCCAGCACAGAAGTCTGACACCTTACCCCTAGACCGCCAGGTCACCAAATTTCTAATTATATTTTAACAAGTTTTATAAAATTTACACACGCATTTGACTAATGTATAACATGTAATATGTACTACAGTTTTACATTTACAGTAGCTGATATCTTTTTTTACAATACTGTAACTATTTTTAATTACTGGAAAACCAATTGTTTTGACTAAAACATGTAAATATAGAGATTTATTATCATTGTTTCTTAAAATTCTCTTTTAACTTTGAGTTTTTTAACCAATGAAATAAATATCTCATTTGACTTGTTTGTATTATTCCCTCCTTTTTCAAAATCTGTGTTTTGATTACCAGGAATTTCGGACTAACGCAGTTTTACGGTATTAATTTGGGCTTGATGGGAAAATGCATGTAATTGTTATGCAGACCAATGTTTCAATGATAACAAATAGGAGCGCTGATAAGAGATTATGTTCAAATCAGCATTATTAGTTCTGCAGTTCACTCTTTTTTCCTTATGCCAAAGCTTATTGCAGTTAAATGTCATAATCATTAATATTACAGGTTTTTTGGGGGTGAAATTTCCCTTGATTTACCGCTGCGTGGCAGCCCTATTAATACAACCAAACAAGGTTTGAACTCAGACCTCTACATAGGCTATAAATCAGCTAAATGAGTTTTAATTTGTGCGCTCTCCATTGCAGTTAACTAAGAATGTTAATAAACTCCCAGTTTCTTGAGGTCCTCACTTAATACATAACAAATATTTATAACACAAATAGAAACTAGATTGTCCAGTGTTTTCTCTTTTTCTTGGTTGTTTTATTGTAGTGTTTGTATAGAATAAAAAGGAAGCAAATATGTGACACTATAATATTTATATTTGAGTTAAAACCACTATTTTACGAATCATCATGAACTATTTCCAGCCTATGTACAGGTTTGTTTAGTAAAATGCCTCCTCCCTCTGTCCTTCCATCATTCTTTCTTTTGCACTCTCCTCTCATTTGTACACTTGCTGTTATCTGTTCCTCCCATCTCTTCCTTGGTATACCTTATCGTATCTTCCATATATACTTCATATCCATTAATCTTCTTGTAATCCTCTCCCCTTCCATCCTTCTTACGTGTCCATACCATCTCATATACTCCCTCTACCCCAACTCTAGACCTTACATCTTCATTCCTAATCCTATCTCTTCTGGTGACAGCTAGCATGCTACTCAAAAACTTTATTCCCAAGGACTCTAATTTCCTTGTTTCTCTTTTACCCAAATTTCAAGTTCCTGTTGCATAAATAACTATGGGTATGAAGTATGTTCTATACCAGGCCTTCTTAAATTGTGGGTCGCGTAATTGAATGTAGGGGTCGTGGAAAATTTGGCAACGGTAAAAGGTTAATGAACGCACAACACTCAAAATTTAATCCAAACTCAAACACATAATGAATCCAAGGTGTTTGAGGTGTTCACTGCAGCCTTGGTTCCGAACACACAACAAATTGTAACATATTTAAGTTAAAAGAAATCTTTCAACTATTAACATATGTAAGAACAGGATAGAAAATGGTTCTTCATAAATGTTCAAAGCTACAGATGATTTTATAATTGAAAATAACCTTCCGAAATTTTTTATTTTAAGAGTTATAATTGATCATCTGAAGTGCTGGAAAGACAGTTTCAGAAATACTTCCCTTCAAATTTGTATTTTAGTTGGGTTCATGAAACATACTCAGTTGAAATTTAAAAAAAAAGTCAGTCATCTGCCATTAGAAGTTCAAGAAGAATTTTCTGAGTTATCAAGTGACACAGGTTTAAAACATTAGTTTTCTAAGAAATCGTTAAATGAATTTTGGTTTGGGATTAGAAATGAAACTTCCAACAATTTCTGAAATAGCCCTAGACAGACTTTTGACATTTTGTACCAAGTATTTATGCGAAGCGACATTCTCAGCATTGACGATTACATAATCAAAATATTGCTAAACTACGAAAAACGTTGAAGATGCTCTACGTCTTGCAGTATCAAAAATTCAGCCAAGATTTAATTCTTTATGTAAAAATAAACAAGCCTTACACACCTGCAGAAAACCTCTCCCTGTTGCCCTCGTCTCACTATATCTTCTTTTCTGCCCCCTTTAGCCTCAATCACACTACACAGATACTTCATGCTCTTTGCTTCTTTCAAATCTCCTCCATCCAGTTCTATCACCTTTCTTGTCCTTATTCTATGCTTTTTCATCGTCATCACTTCACTTTTACACATTCTAAATTTCATTCCACACTTTTCCATCTCCTAATTCCATTCCTTCAGCTGTTCCTGTACTTCCTCTTCTCCCCATATCACCAAGTATCTGCAAACATCTTTGCTTTCATTTTATCCTCATCCAGTTTCCCTGGCACTATTCATGATTATTTCCATCACCGATACAAATAGTGATGGTGAGAGGGTACTTCCCTGATTGACTCCATTTTTTAATTGGAACCACTCTGTCCACCCTCTTTCCGTCTTTACACAACTCACTTTATTATTATACATATTCTTTACTCTCTTAAACCACTTATTTCTACTCCAGCTTCCTCCATTGTTTCCATACTTTCTTTATATTCACCCTATCATAAGCTTTTTCTACATCAATAAATGCTATTACCAGATCCTTTCCAAACTCATACTCTTTTCCATCAACTGTCTAATTCCAGATATTAACTCTATCGTTGTCCTTTTCTCTCTGAATCCATGTTGCTCCTTTCTCCATTTCCCTTAATGCTTTTCCTCTGTTTCTTTTCCAGAATATTTTCGTACATTCTTGCAAATTAACATATCAGTGTTATGCCTGTATAATTGTTGCACCTCTTCCTATCCTTTTTATTGAATATCGGTAATATACTACTCTAACAAGATTAGTGGGACCAGCGCGCTTCTCGTTGTTTACCCTAATTGCACACACTGTTCTGTGTCTCCCTTCTTGTCTAGCAGGTATGCAGCGGCAGTCTCGCTCGGTGGGATATTAGAGGGGACAAGGGGGAGGAAAAGGCACACGTCTTGAAGATAGCCTAGAATTCTAGAAATGGGGGTTTCCACACCCTTAGCTGTGACCCTATACACACATTCAGGATAGCCACGGAGCCCACACTCCGAGTTGTGGATGCCTAAGTGAGTGGACTGGCATGTCCAAGAGTGGGCCACTTGCCCAGGAATGGCTCAGCATGACCAGCGAGTGGGTCGGCGAGTCTGGCATTCGTATATTATGGGTAATCACAGTGTGTCGTGTGCAGGGACTAGCGGTGAGTTAAGTGGACGGGTGACATAGCCATTGATTACTATATTGTGAACTATGTTAACTATGTTAACTATGTTAATGCGAAATCCACTTGAGTCAAATATATTAAATATTCTCAAAGCCGAATCATAGTTCAACAAATATTTTCTTTTAGTTGTTTTATGCTCGAAAAAATATTATATTGTTGTTATTTATATTACTTTATGCACTAAAATTATTTGGAAAATGTTTTATTGCACAATTGTTTGTAATATGTGATATACACAATTAATTTTCTTCAGTTTTTTCCATATTAATATTAATTTGTATTGGTAATGTACAAAACAGTTCAGAATGGCTATAAATGAACATAAATGGAGTATTTTGACCGCCAATATTTATACTGACGGAGCTTTGAAGCTAAAATTTGTTTTAAAGCGAAGTTGAAGCTGATGTTTGTTTTGAATCAAAGTCAAAGTTTCGAAGCTTTGCACACCCCCACTATGTATTTATAGTTGTCAATTTGTTTATTCAATTGATTTATATTTTCCTGTGTTCTTAATGGTTTATAGACTTGATGATTATTTAATTCAATTATTTGTTTAGTTATTAGTTTAATTGTATTTTAATCAGTGTATGTATTGTTTTAGTTTTAATAATTACAACATATTAAATGATATAAATATTCCGTGGGCATTTTCATTCGTGTTTAATCAGCAACCCACTTCAGTATCCTTGAAAGAACTCACGGTTCATACTGTAATGTGTGAACGGCCTGCGACCCATCTTTTGTCCAATCCTCTGGCACTTTCTTCTCCCTCCACACTGCCCTTACTACTCTATAGCATCACTATATACCCATTTCTCCTTCTGCTGTACTCATTTCCACCGTGAATTTGTCTATTCCAGGTATCTTTCCCTTCCTCATCCTTATCGAAGACTTTTCTACCTCCTTCCAGGTTAGGTCCGCTACTTCCTCCCATCTCTCAGTGCATTTCCTTCTTTTCTTCCAGACCAATCTTCCCCCCCCTTCCCCCTTTGGTTCAACAAGCTCTCAAAATATGACTTTCACTTCTTCTTTACCTCCTCGTCCCTTTCTATTATACTTTTTTTCATCCATCATTCAGATCTTTTTCCTATTTTCCCTCCTCCTTTGGCTCACTTGACTATACAATTCTATTTTGCTCCCTTCCACATCAGTCTGTAGCACTTTTGTCCACTCTTCTATCCATGTTTTTCTATCTTCTCTTACTACCTTCTTTGCATTTCTCTTTTTCTTCTTATACTTATCCTGTCTCTCTTGTTCTTTTTATGAACTATTCTTAAATGCTCTGTTCTTGGCATTCACTGCTTCCTTTATCTTTTCCTTCCATCTTCTCTTTCCACTTGTTCCTCCGCATATCTCCTCTGCCACTTCCACCATGCACTTTTTGAACCTTTGTCATTCATGTTCTCTTCCTTTTATGTCATCCTTTGGTAGTGCTACTTTTACGCTTGCTTGAATCAAATTTCATATTTACCTTAGAATTCCGAATACCAAATCCAAATTTTGGGAAAAATTATGAACACAAGAGGAAATTTAAATATATTAAAATAGAAAATACAAATAGTAACTAAAAATTATTTCTTATAATCCATTCATTATAACATTGATACATTCAGTTAAGTGTTATATTACTGGTCTGGGGCCTGGTTGTTAAGCTCACCCAATAATTATAATTGGTTCTGAACCACCAATAAGCAGTATTAAGCTCTAAAACAAATTTCACTTGAAAATTTGAAAAACGAATTTTTCTTTAAGGATTTGAGGATTGAAGGGCCCATCCCTAGTTAAAATGTGAAGTAAAATATACCAGTGTACTTAATAATACTATAGTCAAAGAGTTTGTAACTCACAAGCATATTAAGGTCTATACTGTGCGTCTGGATCTTGTGCGACTCATCCATGATGATGTGAGGCATCGCTCTCACACTGTCTGAAATGTGCTCTGGCAAAGCTTGGCTCTCCAAACTTGATTCAGTCTCTCTCAGTGTGCTTACAAATGCTGTCATCCAGTTTACACAGGCTTCAATGTCACTCCATTGCATACCTACAAAAATTTTACATTTTAGATTAAAATAATATATTTACTCCCTTACTACCTATCCGAGTAATACTAATCAAGTTGTACTAATTATGCTGATGGATTTAGGAACTAGGAAGGTTATATTTAGAGGAAGTGTACCCACATTTAGGTAAAGGGTGAGAAGAAAAGCTCAGTTCTCCTGACCGAGATTCTAACCTTTATCTCCGTCATCAGCTGTCTAGTTTAATGCCAGCGTAGCGCCTTAGACCATGTGGACATTGAAGCGGGTCTAGATCAAAAATTATTTGGAACTCGAAGATTCAAACAATCTGTTATTGTATAAAGATATAAACCAGTGTGGGATCCTGAACTTAGGGAAAATAAACGTTCCCGAAACTACTTTGGCAGGAAATTATATCCCAGATTATAAAAAAAAATTAACATAAAATTAAGTTATTACCAAGGACAGTCTATCAATGTCACATTTGTATTTCATGTTTATTAACAATGGTATTAATTTAATAAAGTTGGGTGACCTGGTGGTCTAGGGGTAAGGTGTCAGACTTCTGTGCTGGCGGCCGGGGTTCAATCCTCGGTCCCGGCACAGATTTATCTTATTTCCAAACCCTTCCTTCACCTCTGACAAGACATCTTGTGAATGTGGGGAATGCCAGACCTCCACTGTGGTTCGGATTCTACGTTAAACTGTAGGTCCTCCATTTCATCTCACAATCACCCTACCATTACACATTAGCGTAAGTGCGTATAACCCGAACGGGTAGTAAGACGCGGTGCTAATAATAATAATAATTTAATAAAGTTAGATTAACCTTATCGTCTGTTAAGTACACACATATATTAAACTTCAGTCGCTTTTATTTTATGCCATTAAAATAAATCACCACAATACAAATAATTGATGGCAATTTCTATACTTGAAGATACTTAATGCAGGAACACACATTTTTAGAACAAAATAACAACAAAGTGAATTTTATGAATCAAACTAATCACTAAATACTCCTTTACCACACATATTTGCATGATCCCACATCTAAAACATTATATTATTTGGAATGGCATCCATTTTCTTTTGTATAGTCTCAGCATGAATAAAGAATTTGGAAAAACTTATATTTATGGAGTTAAATAGTGTCTTTGGTGTGTGATTTAGTAACTAAAACGTAAAGTCATATACATGTAATCGATGGTGTAATGTAATGAATGCTCTTTGCTTATTTTAACGCACAACGTGCATGTAATGCTACCTTTGAGGTTTGTTCTGATCCATTTGCTGCCGATTTTTGGAGCGAACAGAAAGATGCTTGCAGTGTACATTTGAATGTGATTCGTGGTGAATACGTGAATGTCGGTCTGTTTACTTCATTTATTTCTGTTTTAATTCACTTGTTGAGATCTACTTACTTAAACTGACTTCTTAAAGTTACAAATATGTGGAATGAAGATAAATTGTTTTCACCTTCCATCATTAAATACATAAAAATAAAGAAAGCACCCACCCGTTCGGTATAATCACAGCGACTAAGTGGATCAAACAATTTGTGACACACTCGTGTGACATCTAAAGCATTTGTGTTACATTTCACCGTTGCTTACATTACACGTTACACCCGTCTGTACGCGGCTTAAGAGATAACTGACCACACCGACTTGGTTGAGAAATATTTTTGGTATTCATATGTATAAGCCTGTGGATCACTTTTATTAATTTAGTTTAGTTTGAATCTGTTTATGTTTGAATGTGAAAGTACTCTTAAGCCAATTATAAAATTTATTTTTATAAAAAACATAGTTGGTTGAAAAAATACACAATAGTATTTGGGTTAGGACTGTTTTGTTTATTTTACCTTTGGTAAAAACCGTACCTAGCACTTGTTAAACAACATATTAGAATATATTTTATTTGGAAAACTTACAATTTAAATATAAATCAGATATAAAATGTTTGAGTGTACTATTTTTTCCTTTCAAAAACTCTGTATGCATACAAAATTTACTAATTAAAGGCTAAGCTTGGACTTATTATTAGTCTTAAAAATATTATATATAAACCAAAATTATACTATTATTTTTAAAATTCTCCCATTCCTGTGAGAGTTTGTTACTTCCCCAAGTCAAAATGTCACACAAGCTTAACTGTGAAATGATCATCAATAGTCAACATCATTAAGGATCATCTATATTCATTTTATACCTTTATGAACACTCCCCCCCCCCTTTCACATATAATCACCCTCCACACCCCTCCAACCTGTGTTGTTACATAACTTCACATCAAGAGTGAATGACATTATTTCATAGGGAAGCTTTTTTAACACTAAAAGAGGGCTTCTAGTGAAGCGATCAAGTTATCATTGGTGAATTTACAGTCATAGTTCTAAGTGTTTCCTATAGGAATAAGTTAGTTCCTATAGCCTATAAATTCTGTTTGTTTTGTATGTGTATTCACATTGTATTTGTAAGTGAAACAATTAGCGAAATAATAGCCCTAAAACCTGCTTTGGTGGCTGCGTGGTCTAATGCACTACGCTAACAGTAAACTAGACTGCTGATGATGGGGAGAGGTTTCTAATCTTGGTCAGGTGAACTGAGTGTGGTTCTTCCAAAAGGGTTTTCCATTTTCCCTCCACACAAATATGCATACACATCCTCTAAATATAGCCTTCCTAATCCCTAAAAACACCAAACGTAATTATTACATAAGAGTATAGCCCGAATGGGTAGTAAGATGCAGTGCGAAAAAATACCTAAACAATAATGTTTTGGTAATAATAAGAAATGATACCACTTTTAAAAAAAGTTCCATGTTATAACTTATGACACAAACAAAGATTATCTATGAATTGGTTTTATTTTATTTAGTGGGATGTTTTTAAATTTAACATTAATTAAAACAAAACTTGCAAAATAAATTATTTCATTCATATACTTACCAATAGTTCAGTGAAAACTGACAGTATTTATGTACACGCTTATGTTAAATATACCAGCGCACCCGCTTGAGTGTTAAGCAGAACCTCATTTCCCTATTGGGTTCATAATTTGGCATTACTTAATAATGAAAGAAAGTATGGAAGGAGGGATTGAACCACGGTACTCTATCTGATAAGATTGTTTCCCTTCCTTAATGTGTGTCAAGTATATTTCAAAATATGGTGATGGTAGCCAAAATAAATAGAATGACGTTACTTGCTTACCTGAAACGGAGAGAGTCAATTTTCTATTGAGAGTGTGGCATAGAGCAGATGTAGCAATGACACTGTAAGAAAACCTCAGGCAGCCAATATCCAGCATACAAAGGTCTACCAACCGCGCGGTCTGAATGAATGCCATGCCCGAAAATTGAGGCAACAGGAAAAAGTTGTCCGGTTTATTTGACTGGTGTTGACGCAATTTGAGTTGATTGGCATACAGGAGTTGCATGAAGGTGCTGAGCCAGCCATTGGCGGTAATCGAAGCCAGCTTCCAGTTCAGTGACTGAAAATCACAAATAATGGTAGATAATGTTACCATGTAGAGTAGAGGTAAGCGAGTTTGAGCAATCTTCTCAGAAAGCTCCAGAATAATGAGATGAATCTAGATGAGCTTTAGTTCAAGACAATAATAAAACTCGGATATTAAAAATAACAAAAATCTTTGAAAAGCAATAAAATGAATTGTTTTGCAATAAAAAGAACATTTATTTTGAAAATTGAAATATTATTTTTTATTTATTAATTGAATAAATTAAAAATAATATGAGCGATAACAAACATGATTATTTTTTATAGTTAAAAAATCTATTTCAATGCTAAAAACATCAACAAAATTATGTGACAATTACTAGAGATTATCATGATAAAAGAATTTGATAATCAATATAATATTTTCAAAGTATAACAGGGTGCCCAGCTAATCCATATTTTTAAATTCCCGGATTTTTCCAGAGCCAATCTAACTTTCCCAGTCAATATATATCTGAACAATATTTCTTTAACATCACAGTTTAATTCAATAATATATTTACAAACATACACATTATGAAATCATGTCACTCCATGCAGGTGTTAAAAAGTATCACCCTAAAGAAATGGATTATTGAGTGGTGCAATCTATGTTAGATTTCAGTCAGATCATTTTGAGACATTAAAAGATTGTCTTGCACAAATAAAATTAAAATTTTTGTGAGACACATTATTTTTTAGTTTTATTCTTACTAAAAAATAATCAATTCTCAGGAATGCGCATAACCAAGACTCAACTTTGGCTAAAGACATGCCGCAGAGGTGTGGCATCACTTGAATTTGAGAATTGAGATTGGCATGCTCAACAGGGACAACCAAGTTAAAATAGATTCCTGGTGTATATTAATTGGGGAAAAAATATGTTGGTTTTACTATTGTAAATAAAAGTTGTAAATTTTTACTAGTGAAAATTCCATAAATTTGATCAAATTCCTTGACTTTTCCTGTCTGTGCCCACCCTGCAATAATACACTGTGAGCTTAACTTATGCCTAAGTATTAAAAATTTACCTTTAATATAATAATTTCCATGTCCATAATCTCTGCTTCCGTACATGCCCCATCTGTTACATAAGCAAATTCTGCTATTTTCGGGGGGTATATTTCTTCAACTTTAGCAGCAATGAACAAGCATGTTATACCTAAAACAAAAGAAGAAGTATAAGTTTAAAAAAATTATAAACAAGTATTCTGCAACAATATAGAAACTAAACATCTTCAACCATTTGAAAGATTGCTGGTAGAGACGTAGTTTTCCACTTTACTATTTTTGTTTACAATTATAACAAAGAGTATGTTGTGTGTTTATCAGCAATGTGTTAAATTACATGTGATTATAACTTAGTTTATCATTTAACATGTTGAAATAAAAAGACTACCAAATAATAAATCTAAAAATATTGTGATAAAACATTTTACAAAAATATCTGAAAGTAATTTTAAAATATTTAAATTTGACACATCTAAGATGTGGTCGCCAAATGGGATTATTGAAGCAGACACTACATGTGCCCATTTTTCCCCGTACATCATTATATATTTCATAATAAAAACCTATTAAAATTAATTTTATTTTAATTCATTTAAAATATTACAAGTTTTCAGGAAAATAAGATTGATAAATTGTCGAACATATTACATAGGTTGAAGGGTCTCAAAATTCATAAAGAAAAAAATCTACATAATCCCAAAATGTGAAATACTGTCAAAAAGTTCAGAAAGTGTTCACCACCTATATATGCTATTGTTTTTGAACAAATATTTTCTATGTCATGAGGTTATGCAGTTAGTTATATATATTTTTTAAACATACCATCCATCAGTGGGAGAGCTTGTTTTTACAGATAATTAAGTTTTTGAAAAATACATTTATAGGCACAGTTAGAGAGCTTTATAATATGAATATAGTTAAATAAAATTGGTTGGTTGAAAACAATATAATAAAGCTCAATTATTAAATTTAGCTGTAGATTTGGTAGCAATTCTGCTATCTTGTGGCGAATACATGAACTGTAACAGTCTATAAAGGAAGGTTATGTGGTATAGAGCACTAGGCTAAATCATGGTTTAAATTAGGAGGGATAGCCAGCACACTTACCTAGGTGATACTGGAGTAGAAATTGTTTAGATATAACACTAAAAAACACATAAACACATTTTTAAGGACAAGCTTTCACTGTCACAGACAGCTTCATCAGGTCAGGAGAGTAGACTGATGCTTTTGGTTGAACTGTAAGGTTGACTGTCCACAGATGACTGTTTTTCAGTTATTAAAGTCACGATTATGGGTTTCGGCATGTGCTGCTACAGGCTTCTCTTTATTTATCATTTTTGTGTCATGTCGATGACCATTCATTCTCTCCTTCCTACCAGCACACTTATTGTTAGATTCAATATAACATTATTCATAGTCTGAAAATTGAAAAATNCTATGATTGAAGAATGACCATGGGCACGGGACGAATCCTGGATAGCTCAGTGGTAAGAGCATTGGCGTACTAAGCCGAAGGTCCCGGGTTCGATTCCCGTGTCCAGGTGTCATTTTTCAATTTTCAGAATATGATATCTAAGAGGTGTAATCCTCCTAAAATGCATTAACAAATAGTTTCGGCTATTTGTTTCATTAATTATTCATAGTGCTGCTATCTATACAGTGATGTCATAACTGAAAAACAGTCAGCTGTGGACAGTCAACCTTACAGTTCAACCAAGAGCATCAGTCTACTCTCCTGAACTGATGAAGCTGTCTGTGACAGTGAAAGGTTGTCCATAAAATGTGTTTATGTGTTTTTTAGTGTTATATCTAAACAATTTCTACTCCAGTATCACCTAGGTAAGTGTGCTGGCTATCCCTCCTAATTTAAACCATCTATAAAGGAAGGGTAATTCTTGTACAAGCCAAATCATGGTTTCCAGCCAAACACCATTTTAAAATTAAGGATGTCAAATTGGATTCCTCAATAAGCTCAAATCCTATTGTTATCAAAAGAATTACAAGAATCTTAAAATCACGATTTTTAATATTTCAATTCTTAGCTATCCAAAAAAATAAAAATAAAATTCTGTAACTAAACAAAAGGAAATAATAAGATTTGGGTTATCTTTCACTACACATTATTTTATCTCTTTAAGGAAAACCTTCCAATTGGGTTTGCCAGTCAGTACCCAGAACACGAGTCTAGATTCTGCCATTCGTGCTGAGCGTCCTGCTCACCGTAATCTAGGAGATTTGTTTATCTAAATAATTTATCGTAATGTGTACAGAGCATATAACCCATCATTATGCAGCCTCTTCACTACCCAGTATTTTCATCCCTTTAAGAACCAAATATTCTTCAAAGCACCTTGTTTTCAAATTAAATTTATACCATACACTCTTTAGTTGGAATTTTTCAAATTCATCACAGTAAATATGATATATAAATAACAAAAGTAATATTACAAACTGTGAGGTTATATGCATGAAAACGATAGAAATTCCAAATGTTGAGAACTCAAGAATCAAAAAAATCAAGATTAAAAATAAGGAAATGAAATCAATTACAACAGGAATCATGACATCCCTATTTAAAATTTGACTTTAACAGTTTTTCCAATAACATGCTAGCTTCTAAAACGTGGGACATTCGTTTTCACAATGATATACAGAAAATAATATAAAGTAAAGAGATATAGGAAAAAATCAAATGATGAGTACACACCAAATTGTTGCTCTTATAAGGAAAAGATAAACACATTTCAGATGTTGCAAAAAATCTAACCGATGAACATGTCTACTGTGAATTACCATAAAAGTCAGCCGTCATGATGGTCAAGTGGAAAAAATTAGTGATACTCAAACAAGCATCTTTATTCTTATTTCAAAACTGATGACCTAGGAACATCTAATCGAAGATAATAATTTATTTGATATTATTCAAAAGTTAAATATTTTGTGGAGTTTCACGAATTAAAACTAAAGTTCAGCATCGCTAAAATAACTGTCTAGTAAACTCTAAGTATTAGCGATTCTTTGTTTAAAATTGATTCAAGTTTTCTCCTCATGTCTTACTTGACAAGCACTAGCTATGTAGTCAAAATTTAAGAATTAAATACGTAGCAATTTGAAATTCATTATTTGTTTTTAAATCTATTATGATTATTGTGAATGGCTGAATTTCTAATATTGTGGTGAAGTAATTAGAAAAGTAATCAAAAACAGCATAACAAAATAAAATTCAATTCAACTAGGCCTATCACTATCCCCAACCAATTTGTGTGTAGAATACTAAAGACTGGAATCGAGATTTTTAGCGTATAATATTGATTATTGTGATACCAGTGGATACTATGGGTATCAAGTATCATATCGGGCCACCACTAGGTAGTAATTTTTAACAATAACCTAAAAAATAGCCTAAAAATCCGTGAAAATAACCAAATATCCTATTATTTGTGTTATATCCCTAAAATGAGCGAAAATGGATACAATTTGTAATAAAAGGAAGCCCTGTACTATTGTATTAATATTAAATAAAACTGTGAGATGTTACCTTTTGATGTAAGCCTAGCCCATTCCTTATTTTGCTATTTTAAAATGACCCCTAGATTTTGAAGCTACAAATTGGAGGGGGGGGGGGCTGACTAGTCTTAGATTCAGATAAATACGGTAAATGTTAACATTCATTCTTATAATTCATTCATTCCAACATTCAGGCATTCGGTTAAGTGTTGATTTACTGGCCCTGGTGGTTTAGTTTATACTATGGTTGGAGCTTTGAGACAAATTTCACTTGAAAGAGTTTAAAAAAAAACCATAACTATGACACAATTTTGGCTAAAGTTGCCTGGTTAAAGGGTTTGTGAAGAATCAATATTGATTAGAATTTAATACCATAATACCATACGATTTGATAACTTGAGCTTAACAAAACTAGATAAAAAAACCAATAAGGTTTTAAGCCAATGCAAACCACACAGCATGCTTAAAATTTGTTAATATATTTTTAATAACAATTCCTGTGACAGAGAAATAGCTTATTAATTATCACCATATAGACCGTAAGATAAGCCGCACTTTTTTGTATACTAAAAACAGCCTTTATAAAACTTTCGTATGGACTGTAATTACACCCTTGGATAATATGTAACAAATAAGTTAACTTTGAGGAATGAAGATATATATTTAAATAGTTTATCATCACAACAGATGGTGCTCTTTACCATATATTCATGTTAAAGAACTTAAGACTAGGGTCCAAAACTAATTTAGTTTTTTTTTAATATGTACCTTTTTTTAACATTATAAATATATTTAATTTATGGGGATGTAGTTTGTAGGAAAAATACTGCAAGGGAGGTTAAGAAAGGAATGGGAGGAGCAGATAACAGAAAGTATAGTGGACTTACCACTTTTGTGGTTTTACATGACAGCTAGCAGAAGCTAGCAAATGGTATCAGTTACACCAACATTGTCTAAAAATAACTTTTGTCACCATATTTGGAAACAATTATTATTTACTAATTACTACTATTATAATTACTAAAAATATTATCAATCACTTTTAACAATACTTCCTCAAAGATTACAGTATAATTTCTCTTTTCATAATCAAATGTAAGAAAAAAAAGCCTAGTGATTTCATTTTAGTTTTTCTTTTCATTCTTGTGGCAATTACCGGTTAAATAGAGCGTTAAATTTTACATTTAATGTTATTATATTCAGATATTAATATTTTTATAGCTGCCCTCGTATATCTTTTACATAAATAAATGGTTTGTGATAATAAAGAGGAAATAACATTCAAAATGTTTGTGAAATAATATAAAGTTTAAATCTTGTAAACAACGAGTATTAACACAATGGCCGAATCACGGGCAGAAGAACTCTTTCTTTTATACGTCACAGCCGGATTTTATGCTGTGGCCATATTTGTTTACAAAATGTAAGGCCACTTTTAACGTTCTCTTGCTTTTAATAATTAATTTTAATTAAACAACAAAAGAAAACTTAA
>CABEEJ010003651.1:0-31620 GCA_901482245.1 Timema douglasi | reverse complement strand
TTTAAAATAATTTTCTATAAGAAAATTGGAATTTTTTTATTAAAACTTTATTTATTACAATAAAAACTGATATGGAATTAAATGCTATTTTTTTAAAAAATATTATATTCTTGAAAAAATTAATAATACTAGGCCATCAACATATCAAGGTCAACAATATATAGAAAATAAATAAAACAGTCATATAGGTTTCTTGTATAAACTTAAAATTTGACTGTCAGAAGTGACAGCTGCTAAACACATGGTTTTGCAGATCATATGGTCCGGCGTAGTGATACATAATTTGGTCTGGTTACTTTTCAGATCAGCTGTGAGCTGTCAGTCAGCACCAAAGAAGTGGTATGAGCACTGTATTCTAGGGGGAGAAGAATGGAATAAATTAGAGGAAGAATGATGGACAGATAAAGAACTATGGAGGCATTTTACTAAACTGACCCGGCCACAGGCTGGAAACAGTTGTTGACAATGATGATGAATTAGGATATGATTCAATTATTATTTGAAATTTTAGAACATTATTTGCTTTGATTCAAGATTCAATTCGAACTCAAAAAACCTGCGTTGCAGATGTCTAGTTAAAACTGTTGTTTTGACTATTGTAAATCAAAAGGAGTATATTTTTTATAAACCTTTTACAAATCCTAAAAGTTCAATAAAATCACGTCAACCGACCAAATTCCCTGAAATATTCTGATTTTCAAGATGTAACAAGGGCAAGATTCTACTACCAATCTTATGTACTAAGAGTAGTTTTTCCTTAATCGTTTCCCACTCTCCTCCTACACAAACGTAGGTATATTTCTTCTAATGTCTACCTTTCTCAAGCAAACTCCAGTAGAGGAGTTATTTGTGGATAGCCCAGATGGGTAATAAGTAGAGATGGGCCATCGAATCCTCAAATCCTAAAAGATATTCAAGATTTCAGAAAATTTCAGATTCGAAACTCAAATCCTTAATTTTTTTTCCAAGTGGAATTTGTTTTAGAGTTCTAATACTGCTTTTTGGTTGTTCAAAATCAATTTAACTATTATAGGATTAACTTAACCAGGCCCCAGACCAGTAATTTAACACAACTGAATGTATGTATGTATGTATGTTACAATGAAAGGTTTATAAGAAATAATGTTAATAAGCTACAATTTGTATTTTTTATTATTCGGCTATATTTATATTTACTCTTATGTTAATAATTTTTTCCAAATTCGAATTCGGGATCTAAAGGTGAACTGGAGATATGGATTAGTGGATTTGACCCAACTAAAGTAGTAAGATATTGTGCAAAAAACAACTTACTAAAGTAAATTATATTTTGTTATCTGGAAGAAGGTACAGTAAAGATGGAGAGGAAGATATAAAAAGGGAACAAACACAATATGAACCTTACAATGAAATGAAGAACACAATTCACACAATACACCGCTGCCATTGGACAAAGAGGTAATGGCTTCCTCTTGAAGAAAATCGATTGTTACTGCCCAACCCCTTACCTAAGTTTAATTCTATCGAAACTCATTAGGGAGGAGTGTAAAACACGTAACACAACTTCCTTAGATAGAAAATCAAAAAAACAGAAGGGAGAAAAAGGATAATTGGTTTTCATCTAAGAGATGTAATGTAAACTTTAATGATGTTTACCTATAAGCTGCAGGTGTTGTTTGGGTATATTTCTCATCTTGGATAAATATCTGTCTATAAAGTCCATTGTGAGATGATATGTCTCCCTGTGAAGTTTGTACACTTCACAAACCTGAAACAAACACAGTTCACTTACAGAGTTTAACAAGGTTTGTATTCGAGCAAAAACAAAATCTAAGGCTCCATGAAAAAGATAAATAGGTACTTAGTCGATTCAACCCGAATCGAATATATGAAATATTCTTGAAGCCGAATCGGAGTTGGAATATTTTACTTTAGTTGTTTTATGCTTGAAAAAATATATTGTGATTATTTATATTACTTTTTGCACTAGAATTGATTGTAAAATGTTTTATTGCACAATTATTTATAATATTTAGTGTTAATCTGAAAAATCAGGTTATCACAAGATGCAATTCATTTACCTTGGATTTTTTCCATATTAATATTAATGTGTAATGTTTACGACAGCTCAGAATGGCTATTACTGAACATAAATGGAGTATTTGTCAATGTTTTATTGGTGAGGCTTCAAAGCCGGAATTTGTTTTGAAACAAGGTCGAGGCTGATGTTTGTTTCAGAGACAAGTCAAAGTTTCAAGGCTACTATTAGAAAATAGATTGCAAAGGTGAAGACTATTAGATTTATTAGAAAACAAATTGCAATGGTAAATACTATTTTTTATTAGAAAATAGATTGCAATAGTAAATATTATATTAGAATTATTAGAAAATAGATTTCAAAGGTAAACTAGCTTTATCAGAAAACACATTACAAATGTGAGGACTATATTATAGCTATTTTCCAACTCTTTTCACATTCAAATTTACTCAACTTTCACCGGTGGAGAATGACTTCAAAACATGAAATGCCATGGACTTACCTCTATAAGCCAATCTAGAAGAATGGATCTCATGCGAGCCTGGAGATAAGGGTGTCTCTCAAACATGTCTTCATCTCGTTCGCACAACGAGATCTCATCCTTTTGGCACATCAGGTCCCAAACAAACTCGGATTTTGCCCACGGTAATGTGGGAAGAGGAGTGAAACGTTCCGAGATGGGAGTCAGCATCGCTGACAGATGGTTGTGTCTGAGGAAATAAATATTCAGTAGTTAGGATGAGGAAAAAAAAAAGTGGTTAGGGCTTGAATGTTGTTAGAGGTAGTTTTTTTAGTGTTGTCTCACCAATACCTAATCTCACATTACATGTATTTCTATAAATCTATTATATTTATATTTTCTCTAATGTCCATAATTTTTTTTCCATGATATGGATGTGGATTTGTAAAATATTGAATTCGTCCCTAAACTAATAATAATTTAATGTGAATTGATATATCAATAATTACACGCAGTTCAGGTAAAGTAAAACAATATCCTTGCAGGAAAACAGGCGGGTTGGACCAAGCAAGACGTAATTCATTGTTATTGTTATTTTAGTTTCCCCTAATGGAAGGCCAAAAGTCACCGAGGGGGTTTGAGTAAAAGTACCTGTTAAGGGATTTCTCAAAAGGGTTTTGTGTTTAACTTGACATAGCAGCAATAATAAAGAATACTTTTAAACAAAGATGATCTAATCGTGGGAGCGTTTGGATGCCAAAGCAGCATTAGCCGAGGTTATAAGAGGCTTGAAAAAAGGCCTACTCTGACTGTTCTTGTTGCACCTCTAAGGAGGGCAGATACGCCAATAGTAATAGTGCCACGAGATTTTTTAACTCTTATTTTTATTCATTTTAGCACTGATACTTCCAGCCTCCTAGTCTGGTGATTTATTTAAAGGTTTCTTTAATCACTGTATTAATAAGACCAGTTTGTAATCATTAATAAAAACACAATAAAAATCCACTACTCAGTCACATTCAATTTCATTCGCCTTTAACTTTTAGTAAAGTAACTCCAATTTCCGTAATAATAAGTGACAATCACACAGAAAACTGACTAAATAATAGTGAAATAACCGGTATGAAAACAGTGTTAAGAGTTGACATACCTAAAGCTTTGGTCTGCTAAGGAATGGTAGCTGTCGCAACTAAAGCTCTGGTCTAGTAGGGAATAATAGCTGTCACATCTAAAGCTCTGGTCTGGTAAGGATTAGTAGCTGTCACAATTAAAGCTTTGGTCTGCTAAGGATTAGTAGCTGTCACAACTAAAGCTTTGGTCTGCTAAGGATTAGTAGCCGTCACAACTAAAACTTTGGTCTGCTAAGGATTAGTAGCCATCACAACTAAAGCTCTGGTTTGGTAAGAAATAGTAGCCGTCACATCTAAAGCTTTGGTCTGGTAAGGAATAGTAGCCGTCACATCTAAAGTTCTGGTCTGGTAAGGAATAGTAGCTGTCACTTCTAGAGCTCTGGTCTGGTAAGGAATGGTAGCTGTCACAACTAAAGCTCTGATCTGGTAAGGAATGGTAGCTGTCACATCTAAAGCTCTGGTTTGGTAAGGAATGGTAGCTGTCACATCTAAAGCTCTGGTTTGGTAAGGAATGGTAGCTGTCACATCTAAAGCTCTGGTTTGGTAAGGAATGGTAGCTGTCACATCTAAAGCTCTGGTTTGGTAAGGAATGGTAGCTGTCACATCTAAAGCTCTGGTCTGGTAAGGAATGGTAGCTGTCACATCTAAAGCTCTGGTCTGGTAAGGAATGGTAGCTGTCACATCTAAAGCTCTGGTCTGGTAAGGAATGGTAGCTGTCACATCTAAAGCTCTGGTCTGGTAAGGAATGGTAGCTGTCACATCTAAAGCTCTGGTCTGGTAAGGAATGGTAGCTGTCACATCTAAAGCTCTGGTCTGGTAAGGAATGGTAGCTGTCACATCTAAAGCTCTGGTCTGGTAAGGAATGGTAGCTGTCACATCTAAAGCTCTGGTCTGGTAAGGAATGGTAGCTGTCACATCTAAAGCTCTGGTCTGGTAAGGAATGGTAGCTGTCACATCTAAAGCTCTGGTCTGGTAAGGAATGGTAGCTGTCACATCTAAAGCTCTGGTCTGGTAAGGAATGGTAGCTGTCACATCTAAAGCTCTGGTCTGGTAAGGAATGGTAGCTGTCACATCTAAAGCTCTGGTCTGGTAAGGAATGGTAGCTGTCACATCTAAAGCTCTGGTCTGGTAAGGAATGGTAGCTGTCACATCTAAAGCTCTGGTCTGGTAAGGAATGGTAGCTGTCACATCTAAAGCTCTGGTCTGGTAAGGAATGGTAGCTGTCACATCTAAAGCTCTGGTCTGGTAAGGAATGGTAGCTGTCACATCTAAAGCTCTGGTCTGGTAAGGAATGGTAGCTGTCACATCTAAAGCTCTGGTCTGGTAAGGAATGGTAGCTGTCACATCTAAAGCTCTGGTCTGGTAAGGAATGGTAGCTGTCACATCTAAAGCTCTGGTCTGGTAAGGAATGGTAGCTGTCACATCTAAAGCTCTGGTCTGGTAAGGAATGGTAGCTGTCACATCTAAAGCTCTGGTCTGGTAAGGAATGGTAGCTGTCACATCTAAAGCTCTGGTCTGGTAAGGAATGGTAGCTGTCACATCTAAAGCTCTGGTCTGGTAAGGAATGGTAGCTGTCACATCTAAAGCTCTGGTCTGGTAAGGAATGGTAGCTGTCACATCTAAAGCTCTGGTCTGGTAAGGAATGGTAGCTGTCACATCTAAAGCTCTGGTCTGGTAAGGAATGGTAGCTGTCACATCTAAAGCTCTGGTCTGGTAAGGAATGGTAGCTGTCACATCTAAAGCTCTGGTCTGGTAAGGAATGGTAGCTGTCACATCTAAAGCTCTGGTCTGGTAAGGAATGGTAGCTGTCACATCTAAAGCTCTGGTCTGGTAAGGAATGGTAGCTGTCACATCTAAAGCTCTGGTCTGGTAAGGAATGGTAGCTGTCACATCTAAAGCTCTGGTCTGGTAAGGAATGGTAGCTGTCACATCTAAAGCTCTGGTCTGGTAAGGAATGGTAGCTGTCACATCTAAAGCTCTGGTCTGGTAAGGAATGGTAGCTGTCACATCTAAAGCTCTGGTCTGGTAAGGAATGGTAGCTGTCACATCTAAAGCTCTGGTCTGGTAAGGAATGGTAGCTGTCACATCTAAAGCTCTGGTCTGGTAAGGAATGGTAGCTGTCACATCTAAAGCTCTGGTCTGGTAAGGAATGGTAGCTGTCGCAACTAAAGCTCTGATCTGGTAAGAAATAGTAGCTGTCACAACTAAAGCTTTGGTCTGGTAAAGAATGGTAGCTGTCACAACTAAAGCTCTTGTCTGTTAAGAAATGGTAATACTTACTGGTCCCAAGATGGGGGGCTGGGATGCACAATGTATTCAGTCTCTTCTTCACTGCTCGGCTCTGTGAGATGTTCAGCCATGTTGTGGAGATCACCTGAACAATGACTAGTGGAATCTGCCTGGGGATACAAACACAAATAGTCATACATCATGGCTAATGAACCTTGACTCCCTTCAAATATTTAGTTCATAGTGTTTACACAGGTAACACATTTACCTATTCAAATGTAATTGAAGCTAAATACTTTATAATTAATATTTGAACCTTACTTTAAATTATAGCTTTGCCACAATTTGAACTATATTTAATAGCATCATGAATCAATCAAATCATTTATACAAAATTGATGGTTTGTCGACAACAAAGATTAGATAGGATAGGGCGTAGGGAATGATAGAATAGAAGTAATAACTTTAGCCATTTGAGAAAAACATAGGATAGGAGTAATAACTTTAGCCATTTGAGAAAAACATAGGATAGGCCTATGTTAAAATGGATAGAGCCACGGTTACTAGATTAGACGGTAGAGGTTATGAGCAGGTCACTCCAGTGACGACATAGCCTGGACACCACCAGCCGACCTAGTACGTTAGAAGTACTCGAGTATTGTTATATTACAGGTTATATAAAAATAAACACTCGTGACTGCTTAACTACTCATTTATTTCTTTTAACTGTGTCGGATACAATTGTAAATGGCACCTAATTATGAAATAATATTGCATTTTAGCAGAATACATAAAGCCATGGAAAATATAACAAATATCACTCTACAAGCATTATATCAGTGTAACAGCTATAGTATTCATGATATTTGTTTAGTTATTGTTATATGACTCTTTTATAAAATTATAATACTGTACTTAAATTGTACAAAACAATGCCACAGAAAATATAACCAATATTGTTGTACAAGCAATAGTCTAGTTTTAGTTTTGTTTATTTATATCAACTTGTTAGTCCTCATTTTGTGGCTTCGGCTATTCAGACATGTGTGGGTAGGGGTAGGAAAAATGTTGGCGAGCGTGTCCTGGCAACTTAAGTTGCGGGGAGGAAGTAGGGTGATTGTCTCGGCAATGTGAGTCACGGTGGGAGATAGGGTGATTGTCCCCGCAATGTGAGTCATGGTGGGAGATAAGGTGATTGTCCCGGCAATGTGAGTCATGGTGGGAGGTAGGGTGATTGTCCCCGCAATGTGAGTCACGGTGGGAGGTAGGGTGATTGTCCCCGCAATGTGAGTCACGGTGGGAGGTAGGGTGACTGTCCTGGCAACGTGAGTCATGATGGGAGGTAGGGTGATTGATTGTCCCACAACACGAGTTGTGATGGGAGGTAGGGTGATTAATTGTCCCAGCAACGTAAGTCATGGTGGGAGTTAGGGTGATTGTCCCGGCAATGTGAGTCACGGTGGGAGATAGGGTGATTGTCCCGAGAATGTGAGTCATGGTGGGAGATAAGGTGATGTCCCGGCAACGTGACAGTGGGAGGTAGGGTGATTGTCCTGGCAATGTGAGTCACGGTGGGAGTAAGGGTGATTGTCCCGGCAATGTGAGTCACGATGGGAGATAGGGTGATTGTCCCGGCAACGTGAGTCACGTTGGGAGACAGGCTGATTGTCCCAGGAATATGAGTCATGGTGGGAGGTAGGCAACGTGAGACACGATAGGTAGGAGGAAAGTGGTAGGCAGGGAGTGCTAGGATATTAGACAATATTGCTCCTTCATAGCATCAGACAATTTATTAGCTCTCTTGAATATGTGGGACACCAGGGTGTGGTAGCCTCTCCAACTGACCTCTGAGCAAGAAACCACCGTGTTAAATACCCTCCACTGCTGCCTGGCCTTGTCCAATGGAAGTTCTCATTGACGCGTGAGAATGTGAGATACAGTGACCACCAAGCGAGCCAATAGACAAAGGAGTTCTCATGGGCGCCGAGTACAGTGGGGAACCTGTCACAGACAGCTCAGAGAATATGAAGTGTGGAGCGGCCCAGGCAGTAGAGAGGGTGGTTGGCACAGTTTGTGCAAGTGCGGAGGAGAGACGCAAGAGCCAAACAGTGAGGGATAACAATCTATGGCATACAATGTATTTCACGAATTTTAATCCTGCAAACAGTTCAGCAACACTAGAAATTCATTCCTGTGTTTTTTCGTGGACTATTTCTTATTCTACAGATTTCTTTTATAAGTTGCTGTAATTCTTTGGGGAAATGTTTTTCTGCCTGTATTTTACAGTAACTACAAGTAGGCCTTGTCAGGCTTAGAACAGTGCTACATATCGGTAAATTTAAATGATCTGAATAAGGCTTTAACACACCTTTTATAGGAAGATTCAATAACTCAATCTTTAAATCCCTTATATAATCTAATTAATCAAAATGTATTGAGCACACACAAGAAATATCAACGACAAATGAATTGGCCCGCTTGTAAGCATTTATCCATTTAAATTTAGTTTAATTGTTTCTAGGAAAGCGATGAAAATGAATTCCTATATACTTTTGGTGTCTATCGTGATTGGTACAACTGGGAATCGCACAACACACCATTGTTACAAACTGACATTTGATAAAATTACAATATTTTTACACAAGTAAACACACTCAGTGACTGAGAGGGATCTCTCAGCCGAGATTAGCTTGGTGTCCACTTGACGTCAGGGGGCGGGGCTTGCCACTGCGCATACGGCTTGGGACCCCTACCGTCTAGTCTAGTAACTGTGGATATAGCTATGATTTATATGTTAAGATTTTTTTGTATTCAGCGTGTGTTTTTGTTTGGGTTATATATATACATTAATTACAGGCGAGGAGGGTAGAGTTTTAGAAGTAATGTACCTCCATTTGTGTGGGAAACCATAGAAAGAGAAAAAACGTGCAGACGACCAGGATTAAACCCCTGATTTATCAATCACCCAAGATCCAGTTTGACAATAGTGGCATATTAGTCCATGCAATCTTGGGTGCAAGTTGCTACTAATTAATCTATAGAGGAATTGAACCCCAGACATTATAAATCACTGCCTATAAAAATGTTAGAGACTTGTGAAGATTGACACTGGAGAAAAAATAAATAACAATTCCACCAAACTTACATACATACAAACCTTATCATGCTGTTCTCTTAAGGGGTAGGTAAGAAACTGTGCATATAGCTCAAAAAACAACTCGGTACTTAATCCATCCTCACTAACTTCCTCTACACTTCCCTATCCTTGCATACTACCTTTGTTTCAACAACATAAATACACTGATTCATACATGCTCTTTTATTCTTAAAACTCTTGATGTTTCTATTTTTCAAGGATTTTCCTACAACATTTAACCATGTCTTGCATGCCCTATCCCTTCCTTTTGATCCACACTCTACCTTCATATGTTTGCCTCATCACTTGATCCACATTCATTCTCTCAACATGGTCAAACCAATGTAAGATGCTTCTTTCACTTTGACCTATTGGATTCCCTAACACACTGCATTCCTTTAGCACCCATTCGTTACCGACTTTGTTCATACAAGTTTTTCTGCATACATTTCTTAGATCGCATTCCAAACACATTTACCTTTCCCTTATGTTTTTCCTGACAAACCTATGTTTCACATTCATATAACAACATTGGTGTAAGCATATTTTTATCTACTAACATCTTTACCTCTTTCAGTACTTCATTCTTAACAATAATATGCATGAGTTCTTCAGCACTCTATTACACACTGTATATACAAGGAAAATGAGTTCTTCAGCACACTATTATACACTGTATACACAAGTGACAATGAGTAAATTAAAATAAGAAAGAAAAGTAGCTTAATTACTTTGTGAAATATGCATTGTTGAGCCTGGTGATTTGGCGGGGGGTTGTTTTCGGAGTTCTGAAACAAAAAAGATTGATTGAATATTGTGCAAACAAAACTAAATATGAACACCAAACTGAAAAATAATTGCCAAAGCTACCTCATCATCTGTATTCTTTCGTTTCCTCTTCAGTAATGATGGTCGTGTGGGCTGTTGACCACTGAAACATTAAAATTAATTGTATTACAAATCACAAGAGAAGAGCTATAAAGCAAACATTATTGTAATAGATACACCCTCTCAAATATATTTGTGAAACCAAACTGTCACAAACTAAATGAGTCAAACATAGAAATGTGTAGATTGAGTGTTGACACTATCTTCTCACTACCGATTTCTTTGTGTTTCCCAGGCAGTTTAGAATGAAGAAAGAGTAATAAAATTTAATTTTTTATCAAACTGACAAGTGTGAAGTCAGATGACCAGGCCATGTTTGGAAAGGTGGTATCTGACGGCTAGCAGAAGATACTTTATTGCAAACATTGACTGAAAGTGAGTGTAGTCAAACTATTCGAAATAACTATTATTTGCTTATAATACTATATTATCAACAAAAAGTTTTATGAAACTAGTCTAATAATACTTCTCTAAGGATTACTGCATAGTAGGCATTTTTTAATTTAATGAAAGAACAAAATAGATCAATAAAACCATGTTTTTTGTTTTGTGGTTGTGAAAAAAGATTAATTATTTCATCTATTCACACCTATATCTTGTTATAACTGGCTACCAAAATAAAAAGTGTGTAATAGCTTAGAGAGAAAGCCATAACAAATAATAATGCCAAATAAAAGTTTTTTTATTTTGTAAACAGTGTAAGAACACAACTACCCTGATGGTTTGAATGAATCATCAACCACCTATGTTTCAGCTGGTTCTTAATTTCAGAAGAGCACGCCATATTTTGGAAGCTCTCTTTTGAAAAGCATTTTTTAAGCGAAGCATAGACGCTGCTCCAACAAAAAACAACATCCAAACAGTTATTTTCATAAGCTCGTGTTTCAATAATGTAAAAACCATTAATAATTTAAAACAAATTGTTTATTAGTATGAATGGTTTTACTGATAAAAGTAGCAACAAATCCATATATGATCTTGCAGATCATATGTTTTGGTGTGTGTGTGTGTGTGTGTGTGTGTGTGTGTATATATCTCTATGTTAACTTTTCCTAGCTGCCAGATACCACCTTTTCTACTGGAAATGCCCTATAACTTATATTTAAAATGAGATGATTTAAGATTGATGGGAGTCGGTGACCTGGCGGTCTAGGGGTAAGGTGTCAGACTTCTATGCTGGCGGCCGGGGTTCAATCCTCGATCCCAGCAAAGATTTTTCTGATTACCAAACCCTTCCTTCACCTCTGACAAGACATCTTGTGAATGTGGGGAATGCCAGGCCTCCACCGTGGTTTGGATTCCACGTTAAACTGTAGGTCCTCCATTTCATCTCACAATCACCCTACCATTACACATTAGCGTAAGTGCGTATAACCCGAATGGGTAGTAAGACGCGGTGCTAATAATAATAATAATTATTATAATAAAGATTGATGTGAAAATACATCTTTATTCACATCATAGCCCTTGTTTAAGGGGTGACAAGACCTGTTTGAATCAACATGTTTCCAACTCTTCAGTTAACTTCTTCTTATACCCAAAGACCAAAAATTTCAGTTAAATGCCCCAATTAACAAAAGTTCCAGTATTTTTCCTAGATTTAGTAAAATTCCTGTGTTTTCTAGGTTCTGCAGGTGTGTGGCAGCACTGAGGTTCTATTTAAGATAGCGGTAAGGTACCACATCATACAAGCCTGCGCTACAACTTGTTTATACGGTGTTTACTACTTTATTCTGTCAAATCTAGACCAACTAAGTTGCCCATTACAATTTATATTCCATGGTGTTGACGTTTAACTCTATATAACTTCCATAAAAAGTAAGAAGTTTTTTGTGAAGTTATATTTACATACAAATTTGTAGTTATTTAAAGATTGTTTTTGAGAAAAATATTTGTTTAAAAAAATACTATTTCATTAATATTGAAATGTTTAAAAGTAAAAATTAAACTATTTTATATCAACATACTATATACTATTTCATTAATATTAAAATGTTTAAAAGTAAAAATTAAACTATTTTATATCAACATAGTGTCTACTCAACTTGACCAATGAAATTCCTGACTTTTTCCCAGATTTCCCTTGTTCATTTCCTAAAATTTCTGAGTAAAAAGTATGCTCCCCCTACCCACCTAAGTTTTTCTATTAATCAAGTTTTCAATGTTAAATAAACAAACCTGTTTTTTTTTGTATTAACATATTCTACTAAAAATTATAAAATATATTACATAGCTACAAAAAAATACAGTTTGAATCATATTGTAATTTACCAATTTGGTGATTATTATATATTGTGAGATAAACATTTTCTCAATTATTTTTAATATACCAAATTCTCAACTTAGTCCCGTTTTTTCCCAATCACTTCAAATTCTCAGCTAATTCAAGTTTTCCCAGTTGGTAAACACCCTGTATAGCTTTCTATAATGATATATTGTCGCTAAAGACACTCATGAGGAATATTCTTAGTCAAATTTTAGAGTGTTCCGCAACTAAAGAGAGAAGTTCAAATGCTGATTTATAACACAACTTGCTTGAGGTTGATGCCAAGTTTATTTACCACATAATGTTTGATTAAGATTTACATAGCATAGCGACTCATTCAAAACATAGCCAATGAATTTAAACAGTTTGAAAAAAAATTATTCACTAAAAAGTAACTTGACCTGTTGGGTCCAACAAGGATTCAAGCAAGTACTTGCAATATAAGCTTGCATGAACTACAAAATAAAATTGAAGAAAAGACCACAATGTTTTCGGGTTCGCAATACATGGTGAAACTAACCCGCCATAAAAGAAAAGTGTCCGCACCCCATATACAAACAAATGAAAAACTAAAATAGCAGTGATGGCGCTGCTTGCAACAATGGCTGGCAGGAACAAGTGGTAAGTCTACACGTAAAACAAAGTGAAAGCTCTCAATGGACAACTTTGATTATAATAAAATAAACATCAACATTACATTGCGTGTGCACCATAATGGCTTCAATTTGAAAACACAGAGAACAATTGAATTTTTTTTTTTCTAACTTCATAGTGTGAGGCTGCAAGTGAGCTATACCAGCTGCACCATTAACAATGAGAGTGCCAACATTTGTGGAAAGATGTTAAAATGTTGTCAGCACGAGCCTTCTGGTCATTAATTTAAGTTTTTTAAACTGAAGCCGAGGCTGAGTTTGACTCCAATCTTGACCCACTGCTTCACAGAAGTTTTTAGAAGCACTAGGGATCGAACCCAGGACCTCTGAATTTGTAGCCAGGTATTCTAGCATGACACAGTTGTTGGTTGAGAATAATTATTTGCTCCCTACCGAGGAACAAGTACGTTAGAGAACTTCTCTATTCCACAAATTATTTGAAAGAGGATTTTGGTAAAACAATGTTTGGACAACCAATACTATACAGAGGCAATATTTTGCATTTTAATCTACATTAGTTTCAAGCATTCCTACATAAATAACAAAAATAACCACCTTTGACACTGCATCACAAATGGCCAGTAACAAGAAGCCACACCTTGGAGATGTTAAATGGGACCTCTGAAAACAAAAATATCATCATATTTTTAACAATTACTTAACATAGGTAACTAGAAGAATATAAGAGGGCAACAGAGGGAGTTGTACTATAAGTGTGTAAGAGACCTGCTACAAAGAGAAGTGTACTTGAAGTGTAAGGAAGTGTTGTACAGGGCGTACTTTGTACCCATGCAGCATAAACCTGGAAATTATATGTAAGAGAGACGAGGAAATTGGCGGCCATGGGAATAAAGTTTGTGAGGAACATGTTAGCGGCCATGAGGAGAAACAAGATTAGGAATGAATTTATCCTGGAAAGATTGGGAGTACATGAGATAATAGAGGATGCAAGAATGAGATAGTATGGACGTGTAATGAGGATGGTAAAAGAAAGGATGTCTAAGAAATTATGGAAATGAAGCCTGTAGTAAAGATATCAGGGGAAGCCAAGAAAGAGATGGGGAAGCCGATAACAGAAACTGTGCAAGTGATAGGAGAAGAATGGAAGCAATTAAAGGAGGAAGAATTGCTGGAGGAAAGAGGTAGATGGAAGCATTTTACTAAAATTACCCAGCCAAAGGCCACAAACAGTTCATGATGATGTAACTTTACATACAATCGGAAAAACAGCGACAAACATTTAGTATAAACACCCTAAGCAAACAGAGTTTAGTAGAGACATGACCTGAATTGGTAGACCTGCAGACAAAGGTGTCTGTGTCATCTAACCTGGTTTGCAGGGAACTAGCAGGTCAGGCTCCTAATCTAAGGTTTATTACAATAGCTTGCTAAGAAACACAAATAAGAGTCGAACTTCTGGCCAAGATAATAGTCTGATATAAACACCCTATTGGTGTAGCTTAAGATAACATGGAAGTTTGATTGTGATTGAGAAAGGCATATTTCTATTTGTTTTTATATGGTGATAAATAGGGACTGGCTTTTGCCTATTCTTTTCCTTGATCGTAAAACATTGGCAGTTGAGATAAATATGCATTTTATGTTATTAGGAGTACAGTATTTTAATTTTATAGTGCCTATAATTTCCTCGTCTGTTGGTTTTTGCTTATTTTATGAAGTGCCTTAGTGGGCCTATTTCGCCTTTGGCCTCTCTCTCTCTCTATCATACATTATGGGTTTTATACTGAAAGATAGAGTCCAGTTTCTTATAAATTTTAAGTTGTGACATACTTGTTTGGAGTAGGTTTGAAAATAGACCCTTGTTAAATAGCTTTCAATGATTGTAAATTGAGTGGAGGATAATGGGAGCAGTGGCAGACATCCTGAGGACATTGGGAGCAGTGGCAGACATCCTGGGAGGACAATTGGAGCAGTGGCAGACATCCTGGGAGGACAATGGAATGCAGTGGCAGACATCCTGGGAGGACAATGGGAGCAGTGGCAGACATCCTGGGAGGACAATGGGAGCAGTGGCAGACATCCTGGGAGCAAACGGTATACCGCTGCAGGAGAAAAGTTCAACTTATTAGGAAATGGCAAATTTGAGATTTTGTCCCTTGACCTCACATGAAGTAGAGCTGAGCTTTATAAATAATATAAATATTATTTCAGAAAATACAACCCATTTCACTACTGAAAATCTAGAAAATGATTGAATAATTATTAGCAGAATGTGACTCACTTATGGGATCGAATGGGAAGGTTTCACTCTCGCATTGGACTGGACTGCAGATGAAAGGGCGATCGAGATTCGAATCTTGGTCCAGTGTACAAAGTTCTTTTAAATTTTACCTTCCTAGCCCCTAACATATTATCGTAATTAGTATAACATATGTATACTACCCAAAAGAGTGGTAAGTTGTGGTGCTAAAAAAACTCGCATCGTTAAATGTTAGCGTAGAGTTTTGACTTAGTGCCTTTTCACAAGAGACATGTTCGAGTTTTGAGCCACAATGGGGTTGCAGAAAACATCAATCTTTCACAAAAGCAGCCATGTGAGAGCCCCTTCTTAGCCATAGGTAAGCGAGCATATTACTTCAGTGGTATGATAGGTGTGGAAGCTGTAATGATCTGAATGTTGCTACATCAGAGTTGAAACATGGGAGTGCAGGCTGGCCACCTGTGCGAGCAGCTGAATTCCTACACATTCATGTGTCGAGACAGGACTGGACGAGTCCTCCACCCACTTCACACTAAGAGGTCGGTAGTGTGAAGCTGGTTTCGACAAACTTTTCTAGACACCTAAATGTTCTCACAAGGAAACAAACCCCTGGTACCAACTTGTGCTCAAAATTTCTATTGGTTGGGTTTTGAACTTCCCCGCACATCCTTTACCAAAATGGGGGCCAACTTCTCTTACCTTTGAATGCAGCTTTGTTAAGGTTTCACCCCTCTATTCTGTGCTAAACTGATCAGGTGTCTGTTAAAAGGTCGATGACCCAATATTCTTAAAAATATGTTTACAGAGGTTTAGAAGGACCTTGGGAGCAAGGTGTCTGGTTTTTTCCTCGTGAATGCCAGATGTTTAGCTGATTATGGCATTGGTTAGCTCATAAGTCTAACTTCGGCAAGGGTTTTAATATTCTTTACTTCAAAAATGTCCAAAATAAATATACAGTATTGTTTCTATATTGATTAAGTAAGGTAACTTTAACCTTTGTATAAGAACAAAGAAAATAACTTTCTAAATCTAATTCCTAGATTAGTTCAAAAGTTCCAAACATATATTTAAAAAGTGTTTAATCTGTCCTGTGTGGTAGCAATTAGGAAATAGTTTCATGCACATATTATTTTTTTGCACCCTGTCTTGCTCAGATGAGCTTAAATAAGCATTTTAAATGGGCTAATGGGAGAGCAATGAAGAAGGTGTACAGTAGAAAAAACATTCCCACATTTGTATCAAAGGAAAGTAGGAAAAATTCATGAAAAAACTCCCTCAGTATACACCGCCGTGATTCAAAATGTACATAACCCCTCACCCCACCCTTTCACCTGCAAATTAAGAATAAAAACTGTGACATTTAGACCATGTGCACACCAAAGCAGATCCCACTCATGTATGCAAGACCGCGCCCCCAGAGAGAAGCTGCACAGTATTCACGGGTGGATTTACATATGGGCTTAATGAGCTATAGCTCAGGGCGGTAAATTTGTAGAGGGGCAAATTTCGGGTCTCAAATCACAGCTTCTAGCCAACAAGAAATTGTAGAGTATGCAGCATTAATGACTAAGATTTCCTTATCAGCCTCTAGTAAAGATTTTTTTAAAGTTGACAATAAAATTATGAACTGCCACTTATTACCTTCGCTTTATCAACTATCTTGAAAGCAGACATATTTTATTTCTCAATTTTATCAACTTTTTTGATAAACCAAAGATACTTCTTTTAAAAAATTAACAAAATTATCAAGGGCCTGATCCAATTCTTGAAAAAAGCTGAATGATACTTCCCACTTTAACTCGCATATGGATGTGATCGTACAAGCCACAGTAAAAGCCACCCGTTGCAATTCGTTTAATTTTTTACTTGTTTTTTTATTGTCCTTTTAAGTTTGTTTTTTTCATTTCTAATAAAAATTTGAATTTTTGCACCATTCAGGTCAAAGGCAGACTGCTTAAGCTCAGGGCATCATGCAGAGGAAATCCGCTCCCGACGGTATTTGAACCAAGTTCCTGAAAATCACACGATGGTCCTACATGTGGTTCAGCAATGAAATGGTTCGATATTCCAACGAAAAGCGTGTTTTCAAACCTATTTAATGGCAAGGTTGAGCATACAAACAGAACACCTTCCTTCTCTGAAGTACCAGGTTTAATTTAGGGATAGTGCATTGAGGCTGGTTTTATATTGCTGGCTATCCATCCTTTAATCAAATGCTGGTACAGAAATTATACATTTTTAATGCTACACCCTTTGCTAAGATTGCTACTTATTTTTTGCACCTCGCCTTACTACTCAGCTGGGGATAGTTGCATTTAATTACACTAATGCATTAGAGATTAAGGTAATTTTTATAGGAAGTGTACCTGCATTTGAACAAAAGATAGGAAAACAATCTAGGAGAGACAGCCCTCGATACACCTGACCCTGATTACCCTGTCATCTGCAAGCAAAACTATAGACGAGTTTTCGTGACTGTCTTGGTTACATCTTGGTATTGAGGGTTAATGACCAAATGGACGACCAAGGTGGAACGGAAAACAATTTTGAGAGTTTCTCCTTAAACAAAATGACGGTTGGGGTGGAGTAGATCTAACAGCTGGTAGGTGAATTTATGTAGGCCTAACCCTACATGTACTGCAAATCAACAGGAAATGAGCTATTTAATTTTATTCTTGGTTGGATTTGTGCTTATTTTGACTAGTCCTAATATTTACACAACATGTCAAGCTAAACATATCATTCCAAAAATAACCTTAATAAAAGATGAGGTATGTAAGAGTAAATATGCCTAAATCATATTAATACTAATACTCTATTTTTTTTATCCAGAGCTAAACGGTTTTAAGTACCTACTTACTGTAATCTATTTCTTGCTATTATTATTATTGCGTCTTACTACCCGTTAAGTTATACGCACTTACGCTAATGCATAATGGTATGGTGATTGTGAGATGAAATGGAAGACCTACAGTTAACATGGAATCTGAACCCCGGTGGAGGCCTGGCATTCCACACATTCACAAGTTGTGATTAATAAACTTCTTGTCAAAAGTGAAGGAAGGGTTTTAGCTAGTAATTGCTGTCTAATTTAATTTACAAAAACTTAAAATTCATTGACTATGAAGTTATACTCATTTAAATCTAACATAAGAAGTGATGCTGATTTTAAATTGGCGCACAAATTCTCAGGTCATTGGTCGTAACCATAATGTTTAGTCTGGTCAAGGTAAAAATTACCAAACTGAGTTCTAGTATTGTCTTGGTCATAAACATTTCATTAACATCCATACCAGGTCAACCGCAAAAATATTTCTTATATGGATTGAAGTGCTAAACAAGTGTATAAAAGTGCTATTCCCCATTTGAAATAATTAACTTGATAAACCCTAGATCTACAGATTCAAAGTAGTTTATACTGGATGTTATAACAAATGATAGTAGACCGGGTGCCAAATCATGCACATTACTTATAGTGCTTACTGGTAAATAAAAGTTTAGAAGTGTGCTATTCACTGTCACAATCATTCAATGAGCAACTGGAAACTTAATATATGGCCATTCATTTTCAAAGTAAGCGATAATGAAATGTGTGAACTCCGCAGGCAAAACTTTGTACACATGCTTTTGAGCAGATTCAGCAGTCGCCATTGGTGTAGAAAGGTTGGAGTCGGGGGGGGGGGGGGGGCCCCAAAAATTTTTTAACAACTTTTTTGCCAAAATATATACAAAAAAACACCTTTGCGGGGCNGGGGGGGGTTCATAGCATATTTTAAAACTTGTATTGGCTAAATATATAGATTAAAACTCTCTTGCGAGGCCCCCTTAGAAAAATGAGCTTTCTACGCCCTTCTAGCTAGTGAACATATTTGGCAGCAGTTGTGAGCTTAGATTTATTTTGTTTTATTACGCTAGGTCTCTACAAAGCATTTGGAATACAACAGACAATTCCCTTTCCTGAGAAAACCTGCTAATATTTGGGACACAGTTTGGCCTGAAAGGTAGCAATCATTTCCTTGATGGATTGTACACTTATTTAAGCTCAGCAGGGCTGCATCTAGGGGTGGCAAATGCCCTGGGCCTCATATTCCAGAGTGGGCCACATTTCCCTCAAAAATTATTAAATCAAATTACAGTTACTATTCTGAATTTTGTATCAAATAGTGTACAGCAATTAACAGCAATAAGTATTCTCTTGGTGATAGGATTCCATTCCAGATTCCTGAAAACCCTAACTTTAGGTAATTTAAGATTTACATGAATTCTAGTAATGTGCCACAATGCAGTAGAATATGCCACCATTGTGCTAATGATGTCTGTTTACAGACACCTGACAGTGTAGTGGTGCAAAGAGAAATATACGTTTGTTAAGCTGGATTGATTGTTTCCATTTAATAAAGTACAGTAATTTTATGGGTTTCATAAAACACGAGAAATTATTAAGTAACGTAAGTTCGGAGTATGTACCAATATATAACATATTGATGTTAAAATTGAAAAACCGCCCTGCAAAGAGGATGGGAGAGGGTGGGGGATAGTGGAGGAGCCTCACTTTTTTCTTTAGTCCCAGGCCACACATTTTCTTAAAACGGCCCTAAAGCTAAGCCATATTAGAAACCAGGACAGAAACAATTTTGGGTGGAGTGTGAGTCGGTAAAAATGTACAGACTCCAACTATGACTTCAAAATAAAAACTTATAGTATTATAAACATAGTTTATACTTTTTTTATTATTTAGGATCTATATTTGTAATATGGATTGACAAATTTATTTAAATATAAATTCACAATCACAAAGAAGCTTCCCGTCATTTGTATTGAAGCATTTTAATGCAGTAATTTTTTTTACTAATTAATATGCATTAGCCATTTATGAAAGAGTTGACCAGTAGTAAGATAGAGGAGTCGGAGTCAAAGTCTTGGCATAAAGAGTCCACAGCCCTGGTGGAAATGTGCTAGGTAAGCTATTAAACGTAATGATATATAAATAAAAGGATAGTATATGATACATTAAATTACTGAGCTAGCCTACACACAGGGTCAAAACAGTTGTAATGAGAAATACTTGTCAAGATGTGAATTGTTGCCAAATTTTATATTCAAATAATCAAAGAAAAGACTCTATAAATTTTTTTTTATTAAAACCATAATATACAGTTCAAATCGTATTTATCTTATAATTAATTAACTAATTTGATAAATTGAGGAGTAAATTGAGAACAAGATCCATCTGGGACATATTTTACTATACTAAAGGTTAGGAAGTAGTCAATAATCTATAACAATCTGAGCAACGGATCTCAAGTATAAATGAAACAATGGGAATGCAAACTAAAGACATCAATTTCGTCTGGTGCACAGGCGGAAAGGTAATTGTTCAAACAAGGTACTGACCAGGTATAGGGGTTTTATTTTCTCCCTTCGCACAAATGAGGGTACACTCCCTATAATATCCTAATCCCTACACCATTAGTGTAACCATGTAAATAGCTCGGAGCAGTGGTAAGACACAGTGCAAAAAAAAAAGGGAAAGAAAGTTGACTCATTGTCGACTTTCACCAATGAGAGTCCAGGAAAAGATACTGTGAGGTACCAAACACCAATATAAGGCACAAAAAAAGCAGCAAATCTTCTGTTCCAGATATACAGTTATATATCTTCTGTACTCGCCCCAGTGGCCGAATGGTCTAAGGTGTCATTCCCGTGTTAGACTGGCCTACTGATGATGGGGATATAGAGGTTCGAATCTCGGTCGGTTCCCCTTAGAGTGGTTTTTCTAAATGGTTTCCCACTCTTTCAACGCAAACATAAATAGATTACCTCTAAAATACTTCCCTCCTAATAGCCAACCCATAATATTAATTATCATCTATGTGGAAAGGTGGTAAGACGAGGTGATATTTTTTTTTTACACATATACACTGTACACTAACACGTAAGAAAACAGAAGTAATTCAGACTTTTCTGAGCAGCTGACATATCGATACATCACTAAATACACTTTTAGCAACATCAAACAATGCAAAATATGTATTGAGAGGATAAGGATATATGTTTTCTAGTCATTTTGCAAAATGCCCAATAATGCGAAAACCAGATTTCATGAATGCTAGGGAACCTAGTCTACCCTGTTATTCCCCAAAGTAGAACTCATTATATTAAAATGTTGATACAAAAGTTAACCAAAAATTTCCAATTGTTACAAATATTTATAACTAGTCTTAAACTAAAAATTGTGTTTTTACTGGTGCCATGAACACATCACCTTTCAACCTTAGAGATCCTCTAATTTGAATATCCAAATCTTGTATTTATAGAAATATTTTTTAAATTGATGAATTCATACAAAGATAATGATTGACCAATAGCATTGACAAAATATTAGTGACAATGACTCTACAATTAAATGATTGTCGAGTCAGCAAGAATTAGGCGCCACAAAAAAAAAAACGGCACTTGGTCCCGCTTGAACTTCCTAACTAAACTACTGAATGATAAGTTTTAAAACCAAATTCTACGGTGAAACAAAGCTGCCACCAGATTCAATAATAGTTTTAGCTGAACTATTTGACATCATTAGAGAAACTATCTATATCAACTGCACACACATTTTTATCAAAACATTCACATCTACAGATTCCCTCCATAGTCTACGTGGATCGCGCGCGAAAACTGCAACTACCCACCCTTACCTTTTTCCCACGGTACTAAATCCTGTTTAATATGTTAAATTCTTTGTACGAATTATACAACATAAATGGTATTCCTTCTTAACTATCCTGAAAACAAGATTGCTTACCAATGTAGCTTCGAAAAGAGCAGTAACCTAAAACTTTAGATTGTGATCAAATACAAAATAAATAAAGGTAAATAAAATCAATTATAACATAAAGTAGATCACTGATTAAATATGTTTTAAAATCTTGAACCTCATGAGTATAATACTTACAGTATTTTTTTAAATCTCGAAAAGACTACACCAGGAACAGTTTAATAGGTTGGTCTCGTACACGAATCCTAGATAGCTTTCTTCATTTAACTATTTGGCGGGAACATATTTCATCAAAAAATTGATCACACTGTTATTAAACATACAAACTAACACACAAACAATTAAGCCAAAGAAATTATGATAAAATACACACATAAATAGGTGATGAGAAGCAGCTAGAGCCGTGCGTCTGAAGAACTTGTCTGAAAGCTTGCCAATGACTCCTGCTGATCGTCTTAACACTAGGGGTGATGGCCTTATGATATGGCGGGTAAGAGGGGGGGAATGTTTTCAATTGAACGCTCTGCTATTGGTTGAGATAAACCGAGGCAAAGTCAACTACAGCTGGCGCTCAGCTGATCGTTGGCACTCCACAAAACTGCGCGCACGCGGAAAAACCGGCATTGATTCAAATGAGACAAAAAAATTGTGTTGAGATATTGAGAAATAATATTCAAGTTAAAGGAGAATAATTGTGAATTGGAAAGTGTGTGGTGTATCAAATTTATATAAGACGTATGTAATGTACCGTATATTTATAATTATATCCATATAAATTGTCGTATATATTTTTTTAAATATAATTATTGGGTTTATTTATCTTACTAAATTCCAATAAAGTATGTGTACAACTTCAGGAATAATGGTACGCTAATCACCAAACCTAATAGTGAAAATTCTAGTATTATATTTATTTATTCAACCTTTACTGTATTTCCCTATATAAACTTTGATATTATTTAAAAATAATAGTTTATTATTTCTACTTTCGGCCCTTCTGAAAGAAGTATTGTGATCGTAAAAAAAAATTGAACTCAAGATTTTGATAAATGTCGACGTTTAAGAGAAAAGTTTTTTTTGGTGTGGTCTGTATCTTGGGCTAGAGCCGAAACCATTCTACCGATAGGGTTAAAACGTGGTATCTAAGGTTTTATAAGGTTCTCCCTAGAAGTTTTTGTTTAGATATCTAACCCCGATAATTCACTGAAGTGCAAAATGAGAAGAAAATAAAATCTCTTTTCATGAAATCCGCTTTAATTTTTTTTTAATTAAATTTCGTATTTAGGCACTGTTGAACATAACAAACAAAATGGTAACTCTCATTTTCCAATGAAAATGGCTTGGAGGATACTTTAAATAAGAGTAAATATCTCATTTTGATCATATTTCCGAAACTATTTGAGATAGGAAACAAGTTAAACTTGTAAAACTAGTAATATTATATTAAAAATAAAAAGGCATTTATTTGAAATAGTATTCTTTAACCAATAGTTTCCAAGTTTTAACAAATATGTTATACTTTTTAAGTTTTTGTTTTGGAAATGAAAATTTGTTTGTTATACTCTTTGGTGGATAGATATAAATTTTCTCAATATGTTTTAAACGTGTACATTATTTCATTGCTCTTTGGTAGAATGTGATTCTCTTTATAAAATTATTTACCTGCAACAATGTATATTACGAGATTTAAGAAAAATATCTCATTTTTAGGTGAAGGGGCGAGAAAGTCTGTGCGGTGCTAAATATTTTCGTCAACAATCCGATGATTCTCTCAAGAAATCCAAGAGTTTTGGGGGTAAACAAACATAAATCTGCGCAACAAGTTGGTAACGAAAGACATGACTCGGGACAAATCTTATCATGTTATCGTATCTTCTGCGATATGGTCAAATATAAATTAGTTGCTATCTATATATTCTCGCTCAATGCGAACAAAACATAGAAATGCTATCAACTATCAACCACCGGCTGTGTAAAGATAAGGCGGTGGCTGGTATTTTTGGCGGTAGCGGGAAAACTTGGGAGACACGCTTTGTTGCTGGTTGCCAAGGAAAGTAGGGGTGAACCATCTCTCCGGAATTCCGCTCCCCGCTCCTCCTTTGTCCACATCCGTTGCGGCGTGACCCCCACCCGTCTGCCCCCTTGTAATTACAGAGGCGATACTAATCATTAATATACTCCAAGTTGATTAGGGATCGATTAACCAACAAGTGGGCTGGATTAACAATACAACCTAGATTCTCAAAATACGACGGAACTTTTGTGAAAAGGGGGAAAGGTGTGATTTCCCCTCGACCGTCGAGAACTCACTACGCGCAATACTCTGGTTGGTCATACGATTCCTATATTTGGATGTCTGTGCTTTCCGCGTCTTACAACCCGTCTGGTTATCCGTATATTTACACTACAGGGGTAAGGGTGAGAAAGGTAGAATCTAGATAAAATGCAGCCCTATCCGAAATAAGCGTGCAGGAAGAGCGAGAAACCATTTAGCATTTTCCCAGAACAGCCCGACTTAAATTCGAACCCCAACCTCTATGTCACGTCTGACACCTATTTTCGCGTAGCCACCGAAAGTTGTAATTCGCGGCACAGTTGAAAATGATACAAAAAAGCCTCTTCCAAAATCAGTAAATTAGAAAAATAAATATCAAAATTTAACCATCAACAAGTCAGTCGTCCATATCGGTGGGCGGGTTGAACAAACGCCAGGCTGGCTGGTGACAAGGAGTCTCGGGCTATGAGAGCAAGCTGTTCTCCTGGCGGGTGTTTTTCCTAAATGGTTTCCAACTGTTTTTACACCAAAATACTGATACATTTTATATCAGCTCTAGTTTTAATATTTCTAAAAAGAAAAAAAATAACCTACCAATTTAATAAATAGGAGCTATAATTTTAGAGGTTCATATTTGTGTAAACGAACAAGAGCACTCATTTCCAAATACGTTTTGACTATTCAAACATAACAAATATATTCCGCTTAAGTTATGTTTGTACTAAGCTGCATTACTTATTTTTTAAGAAATTGTTTTTCTATAAATAGCCCTATGTAGTTTCTAAAAATTCTATACCTTTTTGCTATATGGCAGTAGGGACTCTAAAGTTTTTGCCGCACTTACAAAAGTACTTCACCTATCCCTATCTTGAGCTAGTTCTATCCAGTCCACCTCATTACACCCTATCCCTATCTTGAGCTAGTTCTATCCAGTCCACCTCATTACACCCTATCCCTATCTTGAGCTAGTTCTATCCAGTCCACCTCATTACACCCTATCCCTATCTTGAGCTAGTTCTATCCAGTCCACCACATTACACCCTATTTCTTTCTTGAGCTAGTTCTATACAGTCCACCACATTACACCCTATTTCTTTCTTGAGCTAGTTCTATCCAGTCCACCTCATTACACCCTATTTCTTTCTTGAGCTAGTTCTATCCAGTCCACCTCATTATACCCTGAATTAAAAAGTATTTACATTTGCTTCTAGTGCAGAAACTATTTGTTTTATAAAATTACTTTTCAAATAAAAGATTTTTTATCTTTAATAGTACTACAACAATACAATGGTGAGTTATATTGTATTTCAAATAGTTGCAAAGAAATTATGAAAATTGGAATATACCCTTCAAATAAAGTCAAAGCTAATTTAATGAAAAAATTAGAATTGACATCTTGTTTATAGTGATAAGCAGTCAATGTATAGATATAAAATTTAATCAAAATCGTTATAGCGAATTTCGAGAAAATAGATTTTTTTCACTTTTTGCCCTGTTGTAAACTACTCCTAAATTTAGAGTTAGATATCAAATTCCAAAAAACCCTTGGAGTAGCCCTATGAAAACTCCAGATAACAAGTTTTAGTCGAATCGGTAAAAAATAGTTTCGGCTCTAGCCTGAGGTACGGACAGGCAGACAGACAGACGGCATTATGGAAACCACTTTTTTTGTTTCAGGATGTCATGAAACATCGACATTTATCAACATCTCGAGCTCGTTTTTTTTTTTTCGATTACAGTACTTTCCCTTAAAGGTGTCTAAGGAACGTCAGAAACAGTAGTACATGAAAGATCAAACATAAATGATAAACAATAGAATGCCTATCCACACGTACAAATAGTGCAGGACAAGCCATCAGTTTGGATTTCCTACGTATTTTTCACAATTATTACATCATTTGGCTCGGTCCAATCTTGTCCCTTGTTTCGATGTCTTTGGAAGGTTCATGGGGTCTATTATTTTTATACTAAAATTAATTTAAACACGAGAATATAGCCGGGTAGTGAATCAAGTTCAATTCATATTTAAGTGTTGGATCATGTGCTTAACATTCCATTGTTTAGTTATGGATTAATTTGCTTTTGTTTTATAAAAGTGACCAAAAAATTATTTTTAATGTACAAACCGAAGTCGGGTAATGGTAGCGTAACTGATTCAACCAATGTTCAAAATATCTTGGTGTGAACTACTCTAAATAGCTTCTATAGCTATACAATTTTCACAAATTTCCGGGGAAGTATCACTTCAAATAGTTTCTAAAGAAATTTAGTTTTAAAAGAATTCGGGAGAGGATCCCTCACAACTTTTAGAGGCATCCAAATTTCAAAAGGTTTATAGGGGAGAACCACTCTAAATAAAATATAGAAAATTTTAATTTTCAAAAATTTCAGACGAGGGCGCCTCAAATTATCTTCTTGGGGTATCCAATTTTACCAAATTTGCCGAGTTAGGGTCCCTAAGTCCCCCTTTGGCTTGGGGGTCAAAGTCTTTAAAAAGACCTTTTATTTGCTAAGAACGTCTTCTAGACAAATAAGGCTCAGATGCTATTGAAGTCGAACAGAACAAAGAGAGGGGTGCCCCTGGTACAGGGCCCAGTTTGAGCACCTGGCAGGCCTGCCTCAGTATACTCTGCCGGGATTCGAACCTTGACCTCGTTACCGGGAAACCGTAATATATGAGTTCCACCCATAGGTAAGATCCACCTTATTTTAAAATATTTTTCTTTCTTCCTCTCAAACAGTCGTATCTTATTATAAATTCCAAATATATAGAAGATAGGGTGGAACGTGCTATCCTCAGTGGGGGCTGAGAGGTCCGGGGTGTTAGACTCGCACAACACTTACCAGAGAGATCGAACTTCATATCCCGGGTGGGTTCTGGCTGTCTATGTTGTTTCTCAAATATAACTTTCATTGTAATGTGTTCGTTATCTCTCCACGCTGATGGAGGTGCATTTATAATATACTATTCTACTCATCCTTATCCATCAGATTACATACGTTACTAAAACTTGTGTTAAACGTGCTATTAAGAAATCTGGGAGCCATTTCATTATGTCCGAAGAAATTTCTACGAATAAACTTTTTTTTAAAGTGTAAAACACTATCTTCAGTTCTGGCTTAGTTCAAGAGGTAAAGAAGAGGGAGATAAATGATAGAAAATGCACTCACATTAGAGTAAATATGATATGAGAAAACATCCACTGGTGAACACTCTCGGGATTCAAACCTCGACCACCCTGTCACAAACGATCGGGTTTATTGCTAATCTGGCGCCTTAGAAAGCGTGACCACCTATGTAGGCGTGTAAATTATTAATTAATATGTAGGGCCTACGTTATATATCATAAATGAATGCACGCAAATCAAAATCTTGACAATAATTTTTGAAACAATTCGGTAATTTGTGTTAGTTGTCTCAGGTAAAGAAGTACCCCTTAGTTGTTATGTTCTGTGCTCCTACTCACCATGTAGCTCAGAAGAAACGCTACAAACTTCTTTTTAAGGCTCTAACACTCGTAAAGAATACAGTTTCACTAGAACATCGAGAGGTATTCTTTTGGTATAACAGAGATCCCAGTTCCAGGGGTTAGCGAAATAAGTGAGGGTCAGTGGTCAGTGGTCATTGAGTCAGCGCTGTCGTCTTTATAGACAGACACTGTCTGGAAATACGTTTTGTTTAAATGAGTGAGGAATCTCTTCGAGTGCGGTCTGTTGGGCGTTTGATATTTCGTATTTGAATACCAGCGTGAAATTTAGCACAGACGGGACACAACTGAAATCATCCTTTAAGGGATGAAGAGGGGCGCAAAAGTCATCAGAAAACTATATTTTTTGCTTTGTTTTTGAAAACGGCACGTTTTATCAAAATATGTTTTAAACAAATAATGTTCATCATACAATTAATTAGTCATAGTAAAATAAATAAAAATAATAATAATATGATAAGCCGTTAGGCATATATATATATATATATAATACTTTAATGTAAGGAATTGAAAGTGTTTCAGCCGGGATACAATCTATTCGGTTATCTGGGGCTGCATCAATGTTTTGACACCACGTCTTACCACTCGTTAGGGTTGTACACTTATGTATTAATTAATGAGGACGGTTATATTTATAGGAAGTGTACCCGCGTTTGAGTGGAAAGCAATTTCGGGGGGAAAAAAACCTTAGTACACCCGATCGAGATTCGAACCTCAGTCTCTCCGCCATCGGCAGTCTAGTCTACCGTGAGAGTAGTGTCTTAGATCATGCGGCCACTGAAGCGGATCACCTATAAAAAATAATACAATAAAGCGTTAAAATAAAATTTAGGAAAACAGTACAAATTGTACCCATAGAAGTTATAATTACTCTATTATAGACCAGAAATTTATTTTGTAAATATAAACCTTTAGGGAAAAGGCCCCATTTTTCTAAAACAGTGATCTACTTGTTAAATGGCGGACAGTGATGATCACAACTTTATCGTGTCAGTGTATGAAAGACGTTATTCTCTTGGCCTCCATCTTGAAAGACGTTGGACGCGTGGTACTATGGTGAGATCTTGAAGGGGGTTGTATCCTACCCCAGTTACCCACCCTGGGACACCAGATACTTACCCTCCTTGCGCCGGCAGCTCCAAGCCTGGTTCACACGATAACATGTCCTGCTCACATGACTGCACACGTTTTACTCACGGACTCTTCGCGCCAAACATATGATTGGAAACAATATTTGAATACCAGGGATTGTTTTTTGCCCGATTTTTATGTATAAATATCCAGTGAATATATTTTTTTTTTCAAATTGTATATAATATAAGTATTCAACCGATAATTCGCAAAGGCTATGCACGTATATAAAGGACAATTTGTCAATACATCTCCTTGAACAGTCGAGAACCTTCTAAATATTAGGTCCAATATCCTATCATTTTCAATGATAACTGTTCAACACCCTGGCTCAGTCGGCAGCGTATCTGTGTACTGAGGCCCGGGTTTGATTCCTGGCATCGCTGAAAAAATGTATCATAGGTGAAATGATGTTATTTCTGTTCTAGATTTAAGTTAGCTTTTAAGTCGTGTGCCGATATAATAAGTCGGTTCAGCCAGTACACGTTAAATAGTAAATACCTTAAATTAATGCAGAAATGAACATGTCCCAGGTCCAATATGTTACACACTGTGTGCAGAGAGGGTATTATACAACCTTGTAGCTACAACATCTTGTCAAATAAATGGTGTCGTGTGTGCCAGGCTTTATAACCAGGTGGGATAGATTGCCCCCCCTTTAAAAACTTAACATCACACTTGGAACATCATGACCTGTAGAGTTGCGCACTTCAGCTATAGGGTTTAGGGTGAGTTTTGATTTTCAGAATTTTTACACACAAGTAAGGGTTATTAGTGCTTGACACAATATGTGTATGGAACTTCAAATTTGTCACTGATGCCTGGTTCACGTGATAAACAAACCAATTATGACCCCACTGAGATTCGAAATAAATTATCTAAGCTTTGTCTGGTCATTGTTTGGAGCACCAAATCTTAACGATCTTGAAAAAAGAAGAGGCCCTTTGGTTAATTATCCGGGAGCTTAAGTCCCTCGTACTAGTATTATATAAATTTAGTTAACTGAGGGGTTAAGATCCTGATATTAGTAATATATAATTAACTGAGGGGCTAAGATACTGATATTAGTGTTATTTAATTAACTGAGGGGTTAAGATCCTGATATTAGTATTATATAATTAACTGAGGGGCTAAGATACTGATATTAGTATTATATAATTAACTGAGGGGTTAAGATACTAATAATAGTGTTATATAATTAACTGAGGTGTTAAGATACTAATATAAGTATTATATAATTAACTGAGGGGTTAAGAAACTGATATTAGTGTTATTTAATTAACTGAGGGGTTAAGATCCTGATATTAGTATTATATAATTAACTGAGGGGCTAAGATACTAATATTAGTATTATATAATTAACTGAGGGGTTAAGATAGTCTACTAATAATAGTGTTATATAATTAACAGAGGTGTTAAGATACTAATATAAGTATTATATAATTAACTGAGGGGTTAAGAAACTGATATTAGTGTTATTTAATTAACTGAGGGCTTAAGATACTGATATTAGTATTATATTCCAAGTTTTTTTTAGCACCGCGTCTTAACACTCGTTTATGTTATATGCTTATGTACTTATTTTGCTAATGTGTTTGTGGTTAGGAAGGTTTAATTTAGAGTAAGTATACCCGCTTTTGCGTGGAGGGAAAGTGGAAAACAGCTTATAAACACCACCCTTATTAGTACACCTATCCAGGATCGAACCTCAATCTCTACGTCTTTGTCATTCTAGTATATTGTGAGAGTAGCGCCTTAGACCATGCGGCCACCGAAGAGCGTTATACAAAGTTAACGGGTGGTATATTCTTGGTGTTAGTTTTGGATTCATGGCTAACTTGGGAATAATTTCGTTGCGTTAGTATCGAATATCCAACTAACTAGAGGCTAAGGTGTTTTTATCACTAATATTGAATATATTAGTTATATTATATATATTATTATATTTTAGCACCGCGTCTTATTACCCGTTCGGGTTATACGCTTTAATGTACTAATTACTCTAATGGATTAGGAATTGGGAAGGTTGAATCAGAGGAAGTGAACCCGCATTTGCGTGGAGGGAGAGTGGAAAACAATCTAGGAAAAAACCTCCCCCAGTTCACCCGACCGAGATCGAACCTCGATCTCCCCGTCCTCAGTAGTAGAGCTCAACACGACAAGCGCGTTAGCCAACTACGCCACTGAGGCGGGTAATATATTAGTTAAATGGTACATAGGTTCTAAGTGCTAATAATGGATTTTCAAATCTTAATATATACTAATCAAAAAATGTAATTTAATTCGTTGTTTGATAGCTGCCCCTTGAAATTACATTGCCCTAGAACCCCTAGAACACCTAGAACCCCAGGAACCCCTTATACTCTGGACGACCTCGCATATTGTTCAACCAAAACCTAACTCCGTTACTTTTATGTACGCCTTGTTTGGTGCAAGACGCAACCAGAAACACGTAACTGTCATGTAAGAAGCGCAACCAACAAGTTTTAGAATGCAAACCAAATTTAAAGTAAATGTAAAGTAAATAGTAGTTAATTGTTTATTTGGTATAGTTATTTTGCTTTATTGTAAGTGGATTTACTTAGAGATAATTATATACTTTTTTAACTTAAGTAAAATAACGCAGACACTTAAATGAGCCCTTATATGTAATCGAGTATTGCTCGTAATAACACATAGCACATATATCACCAGGCAGATTAACTGTAGGGCCTAGTGTTAAATTCTTCCAAAATAGAATTATTTCTTGCACTATGCTTTATTTCAGTCAATCATATGACATTGATTTAATTGTAAAAAGTATAATTGGGGATAATGAGCTGAGTCCCGTAACTACCAGACTGACCCGAAGGAGCGATAATAACATGAAGGGAGGTCTACTGTTCATATTACTACTAGTAGGACTGTAGTAACGATAATAACATGGAGGGAGGTCTACTGTTCACAGAACTACT
>CABEEJ010003650.1:51633-69517 GCA_901482245.1 Timema douglasi | reverse complement strand
GAGTTGATGGGAGGGTGGGTCGAAATAATGAAAAAAATTCCTTAAGTAATTTATAGACAGCCCCCTATTGGTTTTATAAAAATATATCTCAAGTAAAGGGTTTATTTAATTTTAATTTTGTTAAACCTTACAATAATGAGTTATTTCATGTATCAAATACTTGCAAAGATATGATTAAAATTGGCAATATCTGCTTATGTAAATTACCCTTAAAATTATGTTCATAGGATGATTAAAACAGCCATTTGTTTATAATGATAAACAATGTCCAGATACGAAATTTAATGAAAATCATTACTGTGGATTTTGAGAGAGCTTGTTTTCTTTCTTTTTTACCTTTAGTAAACTACCCCCAATTTTAGGATAAGATATCTAATTACAAAAGCTCCTCTGAGGAACCTTATATAAACCATATATACTAAGTTTTAGTCTGATCAGTAAAATGGTTTCCGCTCTTAGGCCTAGATATAGACACAGACAGACGGCAGCACAAAAAAACACCTTTTCGGTTTCAAGGGGTTGACAGTTATCAAAATTTGGATTTTTTTTTTATGAGCAAAGTACTTTTCTCTTGAAGGTGTCGAGAGAAAGTAAAAATGGTCTATTGACTATGGCCACTTATGTAAATTTTTGAGTTTATACAGTCATAATATCCCATTATTTGAATGTTGTATTTATTTTTTAACATTTTAACTAGTCTCATGAAGTGTTTAGTTAGAGATCTGTACATATTTAATCTTTTACACACTTTAACAACTTAAGTGTTTTATTGAAACACCTTATCAAAACCTACTATTTAAAAGCCAAAGTTGTTAACCTAAAGCTTAAGCCAAACAGCTGTTGTTTTTTGTAAAACAATTACAACTATTCAACATTAAAACTACTTATAAAGCCTTACATTATTTCAACGTTTCAAAATGGAACATGCTACAAATATTACTTTTGAGACAAGAGTCTAGATTAATAGAAATATGTCAAAACATGGTTAATTTATTACATTTAATTGGGGTCAAATTCAGCTTAGTTACAAGTACTCAACTAAAGTAGCCCCATGACTTCTTTGTTGCTGACTGACAGCTTTGAAAAGCTACCAGACCAAATTATGTATCCCTATGCTGAACCATATGATCTGCAAAAACTTGTGTTTAGCAGCTGTCATTTCTGACGGTCAAAATTTAGGTATATACCTAAATGTTGACTGTCAGAAGTCAGCTGTGAGCTGTCAGTCAGCACCAAAGAAGCCATGGGGCTACTGTAGATGAGATTATTGGTGTAATACGTTCCATATTTTCTGTGTCAGTTTTCCTAATCATTAACTATTCTCCTTTGCAGTCCACAGCAAATGATTGAGGATTCTTACTTTGAGGAGGTGGCTTTGTGCAAAATAGCCTGTACTTTTTGCATTGCCTAAGCCAATGAGGCTATATTATCCCTATATTCTTCAATGCCTCTCCTAACATTATATGTATAATACCTTCTTTGTGTTGGACATAAGGAAATTGCTCAATAAATGTTTCTAGGATATGTGTATGAACATATCTGTAGGGGATTTGAGACTCCCAAAGTTGTCATGCCCTTTATTGAGATATGGTCTATGAAAAATTATATAATGTCAAGACTCTTATGTTGGTGACCTGGTGGTCTAGGGGTAAGGTGTCATACTTCTGTGTTGGGGGTCCGGGGTTCAATCCTCGGTCCCGGCACAAATTTATATGATTGCCGAACCCTTCCTTCACCTCTGGCAAGACATGTATTAATCCTAACTTGTGAATGTGAGGAATGACTGTCCTCCACCGTGGTCCATTTTAAACTAGGTCTTCCATTTAATCTCACAATCACCCTACCATTACACATTAGCGTAAGTGCGTGTAACCCAAACATATAGTAAGATGCAGTGATAATAATAATAATAATAATAATCCATGTTGGCATCACACTTTGTTAATCTATTCAGGTAGAGTTTACAGTGAAATATCCGTTTTATCTTTTATGCAAGATAGCCAGCAACATATTTAAAAAATCAAACGGTAAAACAAATAATTATCTAATCTTAATTTGTGATGATAAAATAATGTTAAAATTGTTTGTGTATTTTCATACTGTTAGTTCCTATTTAAAATGCCATTCAATTAATAACCAAATATGTTAAATACTAAATAGGAAAGCATTTTGAAATACTCATTTGTATCTCACATTTCAAAATAATATTTATGTAGCCTACAATCGGTTTTCACTGAAAGGTGATATCAATACTATAATAGACTAGACTAGCCTATAGCCGTTTTTTTATAAGCCACAATGTTGCATCATAGTCTATGATAATAAATGGAAGTGTTTGTCTGTATGTGTTTGTTTGTGTGCAATGCCCAGCCAAATCTATGGCACGCAGAGATCTGACATTTTTAACATAGGTGAACGGAAGGGGATTCGAATGCACCCTGAAGCAGGATTTTTAAATTTTCTATTTTAGAATTAGGTTTCAGAGATACGGGCACCATGGGGGGAGGGGGGGTTATATAATTCTTATACCACAGTGGGTTACGGGCAATGCCACGTGGGATTGCTAGTAATTCATAAAAGAAAGCTTGCTTACTTTTAAGATACATGGAGTGTAGGGTATATAATATGTTGAATAATCACTTCAATAAACCATTAATAATTTTATCTATACTATATGATTAATTAAACTTTCGAACTGATTTAACTTTATTAACAGACAGAACCCCCTTTCAAGGTCGATTAAGGCAGGATTCACAAACAAACCCACGAGACATAACTGACCGAGCTGTTATTCTGCAATATCTTTATATTACTATCTGGCCTGCATCCATGTACTCACACAAAATACAATTTAACTTTATTAACAGACAGAACCCCCTTTCAAGGTCGATTAAGGCAGGATTCACAAACAAACCCACGAGACATAACTGACCGAGCTGTTATTCTGCAATATCTTTATATTACTATCTGGCCTGCATCCATGTACTCACACAAAATACAATTTAACTTTANTTAACAGACAGAACCCCCTTTCAAGGTCGATTAAGGCAGGATTCACAAACAAACCCACGAGACATAACTGACCGAGCTGTTATTCTGCAATATCTTTATATTACTATCTGGCCTGCATCCATGTACTCACACAAAATACAATTTAACTTTAGTGTTTACTACGTAATTTTAAATAACAGAAACCCTTAGAACTATTTAAAGCTATCCTATATTTTTGGTTTAATTTTAATTTAAACCGAGAAAATATCAGGTTTTAAATTAATCCAAGTATGCATTAATGATTTTAAATACATAGCATTAATTAGCTATTATAGACCTGCATTCGTGGCCACGAGGTATGGTATCTAGCCTTCCTCTATCAAATAGTCATGTTTTGATAGGGCCACAATTTCTGGGATTGTTTTATACAATTCTATATAAAATATCACACATTTAAAAAACACTTTATAGTTAAAATTTAAACTATTTAACTGTTCAGAAATTTCACCCTCATTTTGGTGAAAACAATATTTAAAAATATCCCTAACCACTTCTTCAATAAATTGGTATTTCCAGATAATTGCAATTGACAGCCATTCCCTTAGTTTAAAAAAAAGTCCATTGTGTATCAAGTTTTCTTTGTAATGTGCAGTCAAAGTAAACTTATTTGTGTGGCAGGATTATGGTACTTATAAGGTAGGGGCGGGGGGTGGTAGAGAAGGGAGAGGGTGCTACTGAAGCTGGCTCTGGATGTGCCAGCCGACAGGTTAACTCGAGGAGCTCATATTTTTTATCTACCTTCTAGTACATTTGAGTTTAAAGTGAGTTGTTTAAAAAATGCTCACTTGATTGCACTGTAGTCACTGGGAATCGCACCTAGCGATCCTAATGTTGAAGGAGTAAAGCCTCAAAAAGGAGTGCAACATTTTTAACCTAGCGGCTGTAGCTCTGTTCTTTCCTTCTCTGTGGCCCAGGGTTCATTCTTCACTCATATTTTAAGGCAGAGTCTATGATGGACGTGCGGAAATCATCGGCTACTAATGTGTGATTTATTTTATTAAGATCACGAGCTATCAGATAGTGCAGCCACCTTCGACTCAAAGTTGGCTTCATACTGCCACTTGTTCAATTATTATTATTGTAAGGGATCACATATTTAAGAATCAAATAGCCGGAGCTATTATTTATGTTTTTTATTGAGGAATTCTCCATCAAGATATATTCTGAAAATTGAAAAATGACACCTAGACACGTCAGTGGTTAGAACATTGGTGTATTAAGCCAAAGGTCCTGGGTTCAAATTCCCGTGTCCAGGTGTCGTTTTTCTATTTTCAGAATATGATATCTTGATGGAGAATTCCTCAATAAAAAGCATAAATAACAAAGGCCTGCGAAATTGAAGTTTTTGAAAAATACAAGAGAAGTTTTCACTGAGTTTTATGTTATTTGGTGTGCTGATTTCGAAAATGACCTCAATTTTTTCCCCATCTTGTCAGTATTTTTTGTAAAATTGATATCAATATTTTTTGTAAAATCCTATTTGAAAAGGAATTCTCTCGAACAATTTTGCATGTACTATCTGGCAACAGTGGTTTTTATCCATTTAAATCTATGTAAAATAATCGATTCTTGGTGAGGCAAATTGATTTTTAAGCAATCGATTAATTTTTATAGGTTTAAATGGATGAAAACCACTGTTTCTGTCTGAAGACTCTGAAGAGATGACTGGCAATTCAGTTTGAGGCAAAGGCACTGGCCCATCAGGTCCACGAGGAACAGTATGGTATGAGCGATGGAATGCTATCAGGATACGAGAGCTTTTGATTTTTGCGGTTATACCCACGGACATGGCAGAAGCAAAAGTAACAATCATCATAGTGGTTTTTTGGCTCTCTCCGTGTCATAGGAATTCCTAATTGTCAAGCAGTCTTCTTTCCTTTGATCCATAAGCGTAGATCATCGAGACACTGCATACAAACTTTATGAGGAGCCCACGATTTGTCCTGGTCTCCAAGTTTCATGCCAAATTAGGCAAGATAAAGTTGTCTTACATAGTCTGTAATGCTCCTCATGTGATTTTTAAACACTATATTCGCCTCATATGTAACAAAAGTCATATGGCAAATTTTCACAACATCTCGAACTCTAAGCCATGTTTCACAAAACACAGAGAAAAGCAATCGTTAAAATTGTTTCTGTGATGAAGTTTCCCCTGGTCACTGTATCAGCGCATGCACGACACTACGCACGAAAGAAAAATTGAGACGAACTTCGCACAAGGTCAGGATCAATCCAGATAAAGCTCAAAAAAAATAGGTGACTGCTGATTACGCTCTCTTAGTGAACGTTCCTGCGAGATCAGTGAACCAAGATAAAGAACTGAGATAAGGATTCTCGCGACTCTATTGTTAAGAGAGAGGTTGCAACGACGAGAAGGGAAGGACAGCGACGGGGAGGTGTCGCAGAGGGGTATTCTGTATGTTTCACCACCGTAGAATGATGCTAAGGCAGGGAGGGAAGAAATTCAATGCTGAAAAAAGTTTTTATTGTAAATGCTCATAAAAATCCAAGTAAAATTGAAATTTTCAAGAAAACGTGAGATGATAGAAATTTTTCATTTTTTTTAAAAATCTGCACAAAAAAATACATTAACTTCAGCCATCAATTCCCTTGTATTTTTTTCATCGTAGGCCTGTGTAATAGCTTTGGCTATTTGATTCTTATGTAATTAGTGTTTCTATGCAAATTTTATCTTTCTATCATGTTTTGTTCATCTAGTAGACTTTAAAATGTAAAAATACAATATGTCGGCCTATTTTCCTCCATTGTGGATCCAACCCAGCCGGGATTTTTTTGGGAATTAATGGATTATTATTCCTTGATATAAGTTATAGAAGTTAAAAAAATTTCAGCTTGAGATTTCATTCTTCCACCTTAATACACTTCTGTAATGAATAATAATATTTAGCACCGCGTCTTACTACCCGTTCGGGTTATACGCTACTTCTGTAATGGACTATATTCACTATTCACTACGTTTCGATTATAAACACTATCATTGAAAATATTGTATTTCAACTTCTTGCACACTATGTGCTATACACTATTCACTATTAATCATGCTTTTAATATGTTCATTTAACACCACCTTAATTAATTAGTGCTTTTGATAGTTTAATTGTTACTTGATGAGCCAAGTAAATGTGTCCATACAAGTTGCAGGACATAGGTTGACTGAATACTGAAATTGCTAATTATGCTATATGAGATAAACTTACTGGAGTGGTTTTTAGTTTATAAAACTCTGAAAGATTCACTTAAGGGTATCTTGAAGGAAAATATCTTCACACTGTAGCATCTCTTATGTGAATAGTAATTATGTAGTTACAAGACCACTAAAAAAATTCTTCAATCAGAATTTTCTGTTGTTTGAACTTATTAAAAGTTACTTTACTTGAGGAAGCCTACAACTTTTTTTCTAACCATTTACTTGGATCTCAGAACTGCAACATATAAGTTGAAACGCCATTGAAAATAAGCTGAGTCTACCTTTTCATAATTCTTTAGAATTGAAAAGTATAAAATGTAATTTTTTTAATTATACAGAAGTATGCTGATAACTTTACCTTTATTTTGTTAAGAATCACATTTTGGAAGAAAAAATTGTGATTTCTGAACGTCTGTAACACTTCTCGGTTCTTCTGTGGTCCCTATTAAGAGTGATGGGGCTCTTATTTGGAACTACGGGTGGAAATGGAAAATTATAGTGTGTAAGATGGAGCAAGATTGCCATTCAGTATTTTTTTACGTTGACAAAATCTATAAGAATATATATAACCTGAACAGGTAGCAAGACGTAGTGCTAAAAAACCTATAACATAAGCCCTGGATTTGCTTATTGTTGGTTAATCCACGCTCTAGTTTCCTTCTAATAAATAAAGGAACACTCAAATTTAAACACTTAAATTAAGCTTACCAAGGAGAAGATATATCCTTTATTTATTGTTCATATATTTTCTTTTCTTTGAAAGGTGGATTTTTTTCCCCTTCCTTTGATCCTCTTTTATAAAAATATCCTTTATGATTAGTTAACCCTACTTAAAATATTAGTATCCCTACACAGGTATACAAATAGGATTTCATAAGATATTTTGAACTATTATTTTTAATCATCACAAATATATCATAAAGAAGAGAGAAATAGTTCAAAAGGCACAACCTATTTAAAAGTGTGCTCTAAAATTAATGTAACCTGAAATGTATTGTACTTATAGCATGATCACCTATTGCAAAAGGTGAAACATTCTAATTACTCAAACAGAAAAATTTCATTCACAAAATAGGGTTGGGTGAGTTCCCAATTGAACATGCTTTGGGAATGTTCCTCCATTTTTCACACCCACTTTTAACTTCCCCTGGTATTTGCTTGGGTGGCTGTATGGTCTAAGGTATCACACTGTTAGACTAGATTGCCGATGTCAGGGAGATGGGGGTTTGAATCCCCGTTAAGTGTATTTAGTGTATTTAGTGTAGTTTTTACAAAATAGTTTTCAACTCTTTCTCAACACACATGCAATTACACCTTTAAATTCAACTTCCTCATCTCTCATTCATTAGTGTAGTACATATCCGTATGACCTGGACAGGTAGTAAGGCACGGTGCTAAATAAACTTCTCTTAGTCTCTCTCTTTCTGTAACTATATAAGTATTGTCTTTTTTCATTATACAGTAGACTCGGGATTATCCGAGGTTCTCTGTTAACCGAGGCACTCATTCTGTCAAAGTGTCTAATTTTAAACCAATATTTATACAATAGTTAAATATTGTATACAATTTTTCAACTTTATAATACAATAAATGTAATACTTTGTAATTTAATGTGGTGGGTGACCTGGCGGTCTAGGGGTAAGGTGTCAGACTTCTATGCTGGCGGCCGGGGTTCAATCCTCGGTCCCGGCACAGATTTATCTGATTACCNTGCTGGCGGCCGGGGTTCAATCCTCGGTCCCGGCACAGATTTATCTGATTACCAAACCCTTCCTTCACCTCTGACAAGACATCTTGTGAATGTGGGGAATGCCAGGCCTCCACCGTGGTTCGGATTCCACGTTAAACAGTAGGTCCTCCATTTCATCTCACAATTACCTCATCATTACACATTAGCGTAAGTGTGTATAACCCAAACGGGTAGTAAGACGCGGTGCTAATAATAATAATAATAATAATAATAAAAGTCTTGCTTAAGATATTGCTAAGATTTCATTACTAATATTTCATCTAAGAATTAATTATACATAAAAATGATGTTATGAAATAACTGCTTCAATTATTAACTGGTATAAACTCTTAAGGTGTCATTCTCACAAAGACTGGGCTACCAAGAATTGTCTTATATGTGCATATACATACATTCCAGATTTAAAAAAATTGAATCCATTTTAGTTATAAATAAGAGGTTACCCCCATACAAATCTGCTACTTGCTAATACTGTGGGCTTATTTCTTTAGGTTTGGCACAAAGAACACCTACCATTTCATATATATCTCAAGAACAAATAAAGGATATTGGTGGTGTTGTAGAGTTGGAATGCTCTGTACAGTATGCTCAAGACTACCCAGTGCTGTGGATGAAAGTCGATCGAAACCGTATTACAGAGCCTCTTCCCATTTCAACTGGCAGTTCTCTCATTATTCGTGACAGCCGCTTCGCTCTCCGGTATGATACTGCAAGCTCAACATACACTCTTCAGGTGTGTATTCTAATAATTTTTAAACACTGCAAATACATGCATCTTGATTAATTGTTTTAGTGACTTATTTAATTTATTAGGGCTCATAAACTAATACAACACAATTTTTCTTTTGTTTTTAACATATTTAATATGCTTATATTCAACTTAACTTATAGTTCTTATTTGCTCATGTCATGTCAAATTATATTTATGGGATTAACCCACAAATCATATTTAATTTTTCTTAAAATAATATAGGATGGTCTTGTAGGATGAGGAAATGTCTTCTCAGGCTCCCAAGGGAGTGTTGGGACCCTTGCAATTCTGTTGAAATTCAAAAGTATATATTGACCATTTTAAAATGTTAAATGTTTTTATAAAATACCTTGACTACTTTTGCAAGGTTTATAATTAAACTGTGACATCAAAAGCATAATACAAGCTTGCTGTTAATCTTCATCACCTATCAAGATTAGTCTTAGTTTAATTCCCACAGCTGATAACTTTAATTTCATGCTCAAAATCCACCAGAAAAATATATCATTTCAACTCAATAGCAATTATTCCTAAGCATTAGCACTTTGCTTAGTATCTCTTTATTACTATTGCCTCAGTTAAATTCAGATTAGTTTCACAGGTTGATCCGGAAAATTGAGAAATATCAATGCCTTAGTTAGGAAAAAATCGAGGAATTTGATAAAATTTCTGGAATTTTTACATATTAGTTAAAAACCAAAGCCACTTTTGATTTACAATATTCAAAATAATGTTTTCTTTCAGTTAGTACACACTATATATCTTGTCAAAAGTCAGGAAAATATTAGCATATTTTGAACCTATGTGGGTGACATTGTCAATAATTTAGCAAATAAATTTCCAAAAAATAATTGATTTTGTTTCATTTCAACTAAACTCTATAATTGAAGCGGTCATTGTAAAAAGGGGATATGTTACAAAATCAATATTATGAGAGAAACACAAAAAAAAGGTGCAAATTGGTAATATATATTTTTTTTAGATGTGGCAACTATTAAAAATCTTGCATATGTCTCATTTTTACAGTGAACTAAATTTTTTGGGCTAGCACTCAGACAAAATATCGCAAATACTTTTTCTAAATTATATATTTTAGGAAAATTTCTTTGATCAAATGTAAAATGTTAAAAAAAAGGGTGACCTGGCCCATTACCCATTAGCGTAAGTGCGTATAACCCGAACGGGTAGTAAGACGCGATGCTAATAATAATATATACATACAGATGGCTAACAGTAAGGTGTCAACACCATGTAGTTCTATGGCCGGTCTTTTCCCGGTGGGTACTGCCGAAGCATTGAATAGTACATATAAACAATTACCAATACCCTGGGGCATACAACAAAGCTAGTAAAATCTAACATTAAATACATAACCAAACGAGGTCCAACAAGGGGCGAAAGGAAATACTATCTGTGCGGGCTACTATATGAAACTAGCCGTGTTCCTCACTTTGCGCACCCAAATAGTAATACAAAATAGGTGCCAAAAAGAATGTAGTGTGACACTGACCTAACTAGGTCTTATACAAAAGGCATAGACAAACTGCTTGTAGCCATACAAATCTGGAACATATGAACATCCCATATAGGGTGTTACAAAACATTACTGTGCCATAAACACTGAGAATAGTTAAATGAATACATGGATTAGAAAAATTTGACCCCCTGGTCCTACTCATACATAGAGCTTAAAGCCCCCGTATATAAGCTATGTCAAATGGACATAAGAAAAATATAGCCAGACTATCAGACGATAGGTATTAAGCAATTAGTTACTTTAGCTAAATAAAATGTCAAAAGAACATACAACTTAACCAGTCATTCAGACTAAAAATCAAACTTGTCAGAAGGACATAAAAACATAATTATTAGTTCTGATCAAGGATAACATGTCAGAAGGACATAAAAACATAATTATTTGTTCTGATCTAGGACAACATGTCTGAAGGATATAAAACATAATTATAGAACATAACTTCAGCTAGTGTCTGAAGGACACATACAAATATTACAATAGAACAAACTATGTCGGAAGGACATAGTATTCAAAGTCTGAGATATAAGGTGATACTTAATCGGATTTGGCGAGGCTTCTTCTGAGACGCGGCGGTGAGTCAAACTCCTGATCCATTGTGACCACCATTATTAGTACCGCTGGAGATTAGTTCAGAAGTTCTTCCTTCGACTAAATTTTACAAAGAAGTCAGTTATGTGGCACACGGGTTCCCATGTTTTATACTCTTGGTCTAACTCGGGAACGAATCAAACGGAGGGATCGACGGACATAAAGGGGGGAGGGGGCAGGAGTGTTTCCCATAAAAGCCACTAGGGAATCAACGCCTTAGGGTTGAGGTGTCGACTGGCGATACTGAAGTTCTTTTCCATTTCGTGCGTCCAATGGCCAAGACATCCGCCAAGCCGCCATGCTTGCGGAAAGGCTCGTGAAAGCACGGTGATAATATCAGACTGCATCCTGTCCATCGTAAGCCACTTTCTTCTACTTTCTAAAGGAATATATTAATTTTAATTTTCTTCTACCTTCTAAAGGAATATATTAGTTTTTGTTTTAATTTTCTTCTTTTAATTCCTTTATTTCATTTGTAGCTTTATTGTCATGCTTGTAGATTTCCTTTTTATAGAGGACATGCTACAACCGTTTAATTTCAGTGTCGTTGGTTGTGGATTTTACAAACATGTCAAACAAATAGGATACAAAGTTAATTTTCAACATCATAGTCTCATTCATACAACTGTTTGATTAAAAAAAAGTTTAATTTTGCATTCATAATATATCGATAACATTAAAAAATATACTAATTTAACATAAGTGCCTAAATATTATCAAACTGGAACGGGCTACCATGAAGTTGGCCTCGCTACTCCCAGTGTAAACATACTATTTGTGAGCTTTTCAAAACTCAACAAAAACTTTCATGGAACATGCCAGGAACAAATGATTGCGATCAGAAAAAAATGAATTTTTAAAAGTGCGGGGGGAAGGGTTTTCATAAAGTTGGCCCCTCACAAGTAAACAAAGGGTCACAAATTCATGTCCTATTTGTCCAAAAACAAACGAGCAACAAACAAAACTCTTTGTGGAACAATCCAGAACAAACAATCACAACCATAAAAATTTCAATTTTCCAAACTGGTGGGGAGCTACCGTGAAGTTGGTCTCCCTACCCTATGTAAACATACCATTTGTTGGTTTATCAAAACGAAACAAATGAAGAACAAACTTGAATTTTTCAAAATGAATGGACCGACTTCACGGATGTAATTGACTGATATCCAGCCATAAATGTAATCGAAGAGAACTCTTCTCAGAATGTATTGCTCTTTTTGCAAGCTATTAAACACATCCTAGCCCTTGCTACTATGATGTTTAAACACACTAAATGACCAGCCATTGAAATTATTATCAAACCCTAAGTCCAAACAGTTGACTCACAGAGTATCAGCTTAAGTTTGTGCCGATACAAAAAGGCTGGTTGGCATACACTACCATAATAAAGCTGAAGTCATGTATGTATCCATGTGAAGCTCGACAGTTGCCAGTGGTAATAATGCCCTTAAACATTTTCATCAATAATATATTAAATGTATATAACTAAATGAGTAGTGAGATGTTGTAGAATAAATATAATAGTGCTATTATTACAATAATGTTAACTTAGCAATACTTTCCAAACTAAAATAAAACAATTTTTTATTTAATTTGAAACAATCCCAGAAAACACACAGTATTCCCTTTAGACTATTTTTACTGATGATTTTATTCGAGGGTAAAGTGTCTTAATTTGAGACTTTAACAAATTTAACACATTCATCACATAAAACTGATTCCTGTATCTTTTTTTTCCTTCTCGGAGCCTTAATATAATAATATTATATGTAAGTTTACAAATCTGGTAAAAATATTCTCTCTATTTAATTTTGGATACTAAAATTATTTGTTTGTTCCTTTAGATCAAGGATATTCAGGAAACTGATGCAGGCTACTATCAGTGTCAAGTAATAATTGCACTAAATAACAAGATTTCAGCAGAAGTGGACCTTCAAGTTCGACGTCCACCCATCATATCTGACAATTCCACTCGCTCATTGGTGGTTAGCGAGGGCCAATCAGTGAAACTCGACTGTTATGCTGGAGGATATCCTCCACCTCGAGTATCCTGGAGAAGGGAAAATAATGCAATCTTACCAACTGGTGGATCCATTTATAGGTACGTTCGCTCTTTGTTTTAAAGTAGAAATCTTACCTTGGCTTACTGATGCCACAGTTAGTAAACAAATAAAGAAAATCAATACATTGTACCTATTGATTCAATTAACTTAATAAATTCATGTAATCATTTGATCTGTAAATTATTCAAAACAGCTATTGGTGAACAAACTCCAGAATAATATTGATTGGTTGAAGGTATTATTGGTAAATGAACGCCATTTACACAAATTAATTTAATTATACTTGCAGTTATATTTCTTAACATATTTAAAGCCATATTGGCTTGAAATAACCCCAAGACATTATTTGCAACATTATTACAAAAACTAGTTGAGAAAAATTCAGATATATATATTTGTATGAACAAGATGCATATATTAGTAATAGGTCTCAATATGCTCCATCCTCCGCATAATGTGTTTGGTCACAACAAAATTATGTATGTTGAGTCTAATATGAGAATATTAACATGAAAATTACTGATCCAATCACCAGCACTGGCCAACTCAGGAGGTTAACCCTTTTGCACTCGCATATTTTCACGATTCTGGTGTAAGACACTCAGGACAATTCTTACATATTTACCTGTGTATTTTTGAATTCCTAGCATAAAAAAACTATTCAACATATACACAAGAAAAAATCCACACTTATGCTCTAAACATGTTAGAATTAGAAAAAAAAGTATGTCATCTATAATTATACAATAAATTAATTGTAAAAAATATTGAAATTTGGAGATTTTAATTAAAATTTAAAACTCGGAGGCAAAAAGATAATTTATATCTGTAAAATCTTATATAAGTTTGGTGTCTGTAGTGTTAGTTTCTAACCTACATCAATTTTAGTAAAATTGTGTATAGGCCTAAATACTTTTGGAATTAGCACCTGTGTTTTGGAAAACACCCTTCATGCAGCAAATAAATAAGCCACTTTCATGCGTACATTCACTATCATTATATATAGTAATTATCTAAATTGTCATCTAACTTAGAACTTGGACCTGCTATAGCCTGGTTATAAAAAATGTATACTAACACCTAGGCTTATATAACTTATAATAAAAACTATTATGAAGAAAACAACAATGAATATACAAACATTTGTAAGAAAACCAATTAGCAACTGCAACACTTGAATTAAAATAAAATAAAGAAAAATACAGGAGTCAAAACATATTCATGCCACAGTGTAAACAACTGGAAATAACATTAATTCATTTGTGCAAAAAATACAACTTTTTGTTGGCATTGCAGTGCTTTCTGTTGAGGAAAGCATGAACTAAACTTATTAGCTAGGATAAAGGCTAGGGCGCTGCAAGTACTCGTATTTCAAACTTGAAATCGTCGCTTGTAGGCTTGTCATTTTTGAGCTTCTACTTGATGTACTTAATAATCAATTTTTAAAACGCAATAGTAAGCATAGTCTATTTAATTGAGGTAATGTCAGCATTTCCACTTAAAAATGATTCGGTTACTTAACAAATTGTTAAAAATTAAATTTCAATTTTAACATTAATAACGTAATAGAGCTTTAAAACTACTTTCGATCTGTAAATTTATTCAATATTGTTGTCGATTTTGAATTATACTTGACTGAATTGAAGTTGTTCTCTTGTCTTGCCATGACAATGCAATGAAAATAAAAATGAAAATATCTAAAAAGAGTACTAAATAATTTAATAATTCTTTTTACTATTTATACCTGGTGCCTTTCTAAAATAATAATTTATGTTAAATTAAATGTAATATCAAAAATATCCTATATTAAAGGTTTTCAAACTTAAGATAAGATATTTAAAACCTGTATTAATTATAATTAATACATTTAACTACAAAACCAGCTCTAGTTTAGTTACTATTTAGTTATAGAATTAAGTTGGTTATCCTGTAAAATCAATTTTAATCTTATTTATAACAATACATATTTTACCAAACTTGCCACATTTAAATTAAAAAAGCATTTACTATTTTATATTGTTTGCTAAAAATATTATTAGTCATTTTAATTTTAAAGTATCCGCATCAACTTTTATAACTATTGAAAATTGAAGTGAAGTAAATTTCTCAATAAAATAATGTCTAACAGATACTGTACAACGCGCATGTGCAACTGGGCATAGAGGAATGGAAATGGAACAGAAGACATGATAATGCACAATTACACTAAAGAATAATAAACGAAATACGAAACACTTCAAATTTCTAATTGTTTGATTCTTACGTTTTCTTATATGGTAAATTAAGATACTGAAGCATATTTTGGGGAAATATTAGCTTATTAAAACATCAATTTTTATTAAAACCGTGTAGAAACACTCTAAAATAATGTAAAATGATTTTTGAAGAAGCCATCCTGAAATGATAATTAGGCTAGGCCTAGATATAAACAAACCCACTTGTCTCTTTTCTTTCTACATTTTTACACTTCCTACTTCAAATTTCCACAGCTGCATATTGTTTTGAATTTTATGACATTTATTTTTCATATGAGGAGACATTAATGAAAAAGTAATATTCCCGAAAATTCAAACTAATGTGCAACTCTAAAAGTTTTGAAGAAATGGAAAAGCTTAGTAAGAAATGAAGAGAGAAGTGTGTTTGTTCCTATCTAGGCCTAACCTAACTATCCTTTCAAGTTGGCTTCCTTCCCTATCACTTTCTCTACACCACTTTACAGTGTTTCCACACAGTCGTATTATATATTTCCAAGCCATTATGCTACTATTCATTTTATCAACTTATTTTTGTAATTGTTAGTGTAATTTTAATGTCCTTAAAGACATGACTGTTGAAACCATTTTAATTGTTTTATTAGATTTTTATTTGAGTGTTATTCTTATTTTTTAATTGTGTTCTATAAGTGTTATTTATAATTTAAAAAAATATATTTCCATTATTTACTATTTATAAAAATGAGTGTTATTCATCTTTTAAGAACATGTGTTTTAATATATTTTCTAACTTTTAAAATTATGAATCTACAATACTCAAACTCGTGGAGCTTTTAGAAATATTAGACCTGAATGAAAAAACCCGAGTTTTCAGACCCTTAATAAAAGCTTATGGTGCCATCTAGTAACATTTTTTATACTAACAAACAAGATTTAGCTGGTGCCGATGGATTGGTCGTGAGAGTGTTTTAGCCATTACTTTGCTGATGGATTGACTTGCTAGGTGTTTAAAGCTCCTGATCAAGTAAATAAAGAAAATAAAGTTTTAGAAAAAATGGACACTAAATTCACTAAGCAAAAGCTTTACACTATTAGCAGAGCTAACATCTTTAATCTTATATGCAAATATAACATTTTTAATCTTGTATACAAAGAGATTAATATTAAAACCTCTCTTTAAGATAATACTATTTGTCCTTTTTAATTTTTTTCACAGGTTAATTACTATATAGGTCAATGCACAAGAAAAATGTAATACAATAAGCTAAATAAGAGCTTTATTATTAGCACACTCACTTTCTTGGAATTTAAATAGTAATGTATTAATGTACTTAAGTACATCCTAGAATCTCGAAAACTTGCACATAACTTGGCCTCTATGCCCTAATAATGAAGAAAATGTCCACACCCCATTTTAAAAATATATACCATTTCATAATTCATGTGTGAGGAAAAGAGTAATTTATCCTAAGAAACATACAATTTTCACATAATTAACCACTCACGTGGTTATGACATATTAAACCCTCATAGTCAGTTCATATACACAGTGGCTATGAGGACATATTATGCTATAATGTTTTTAATTCTCATTCTTATTAGCTTAGACACGTATTTACTTATGCTATGTGTTTTTTGACCTTTCTCTTTAATTATTTGTTTCAATTCATAGCTCTTGGTTTTGCTATGAGGGGCATTTGTTTATAAATGCTTTTCAATAACCTGTATTATTATTATTATTAGCACCGCGTCTTACTACCCGTTCGGGTTATACGCACTTATGCTAATGTGTAATGGTAGGGTGATTGTGAGATGAAATGGAGGACCTACAGTTTAACATGGAATCCGAACCACGGTGGAGGCCTGGCATTCCTCAATAACCTGTAACATCTGTTGTTTTGTAATTTTTGTATTGTTGCTAGTAAACATAATGGCTGGCCCTGGTAAATGGGCTAGACTTCTTAGAGATGAAGAACTAAATGATTTGTCACAAAACCTGTCTTGTGACAAGTGAGAGAAAGGTGAAAATTTTGGCAAGTAGTGATAATGACAGTGATGAAGTGGTGATAGTAAATTCATCATGGCACATTGAAGAGCAGAACAACCACGTTTTCATTTTAGTAGTCAACCAAGACTAAAAAATCAATATAGTAATCCCATTGATCTCCTGGCATATTTTGAACTATTTATAATTCCTAAAATAATAAGCACCAAAATAAAACGTTACGCTCGGCAATTTTTAGTAAACACCCCTAACTTAAAATTAAAATCTAGACTATTAGATCTAAAGGGCTATGTTCGGCGTGGGGTCTTACGCACCTGGCACGAGCAGTGGGTCTCGACCCCTGCTCAGAACAAGCTGCGGTCCATCAGGGACGGTGTGTCGCGGTGGCCCTCTTCTATACGAAAGTCTAGAAGAGAGGAGGTCATCGTGGCGAGGCTCCGCGTCGGGCATACTTCATTGACCCATGTTTTTTTTATTGAGAGGGGATCCACCTCCAGTGTGTGAGTTTTGTGATGCTCCCCTTAGTGTGCACCACATTTTGGTGGAGTGTCGCAAACTAGCCCCTAACCGCCTGGCTCTTGATTTTAAAGGTGACCTACATTTTTTATTACGTGATAGTGCGGAAGGAGTTATTTGTTTACTCCGTTTTATACGCCAGGCGGATCTTTTTAATGCCATTTGAGTCACTTTTATAAAGTGACTCATCTGGATATATCTC